>VMBQ01007331.1:10511-48164 GCA_007657795.1 Dreissena rostriformis | reverse complement strand
ATGAACATTGTTAGTAACTATGTGTCGTCAATGAACTATGAACGATTACGTGACAACACTTCAAACGTGTGTCAACTTGAAGATCGAATATCCATCTACAATTTGCGTTAAGATGGACCGGAAATTAATGTACTTTAAACATGTATACTGATGTTCAAAGATATTAAGAAATAATCACGATGCTCCGGGAAATTTAATTGGGGCTGCGTTATTGTTCGTGGTGTAAGAATTTATCTCTTTTTCGGCCTGTGGACGCCCAGACGTTTGGCGAATTTGCTCCGTGTACAATTGCTGATGGGGTCGACACCTCTGGAATCATGAATTGTTACAACCAAATCATGTCACTGTGCGCTGCCTGCCGATGTTCACACTTCAACAATAAAGCCCCGCTCTGGGAATTCGGAGCTTTATGCACTGTCGTCCCAGATTAGCCTGTGCAGTCTGCCCAGGCTAATCAGGGACGACATTTTCCTCCAAAGCTAGATTTTTGTTTAGAAGAGACTTGCTTTAAAGGAAACTACATACAAGAGGAAAGTGTCGTCCCTGATTAGCCTGTGCGAACTGCACAAGCTAATCTGGGACGACACTTAACGCAGATGCATAAAGCCTTGTTCTCACAGAACGACACTCAATACTATTTTGCTCTATTTCAACGTATTTCATCGTCGGCAGATGTACATTAACGCAAGGTCTTATTACATAAGAAGTGACAGCTATCACTCGTCAGGCGGTCAGATAGGCTCTTATCACCATCCGACAATTAATTGCGCGGTATCACGTAACCTGGCAGTAGAGCGTCAACATCGGTCGGCTTTATTACGTCATCTATCGAATCAGCAAGTTAAGGTGGTGGATATTTCTGGTACCCCTACGATTGGGGTACAATACGGGGGCCACGGGTCCCTCGTTCAGGTAGCGTTGAAGGGATACTATCTGCACGGGCTAATCTGGGACGACACTAAACGCAAATGCATGAATTAAACCCTGTTTTCTCAGAGCGAGTCTCAAATGTGTTATCATAACTAAGCAGTAAACATAATCGCTCTTCTCGGTTTGGTTGGTTCTTAATAAGATCCGGGGCCTCACATAACGCAGCGATATTATGTCGTACGGTATTGACAGATTTCATTTAATGTCTACATTTTCTACATTTTCTTTTCAACATATCCACACCCACAATGTGACTATTCGCGACTACACCAGTACATTGAATACTCGCCTTATTTGCACACCTTTCACATTTTATAGAACAGAACTCACACTTAACTTTTCGTGCTAATCAGCGGAGCGTCTGGTCATTGGAGTGTTACATAAATGTGACCCATAAAATTAAAAATCCTATTTATTCTTATATTTCTCTCGTTATAAGAAATTAACCCATTTATGTCTAGCGTCTAGAAAAAAGGGCCTTAGCAAACAGCGTAGACCCAGATGAGACGCCGCATCAGGGTCTGCGCTGTTTGCTTAAAGGAATTTCTGTAAGAAATATTCTAAATATAGAAATAAATATACTAGACATCCCTAATTTTGGAAATACATTGATCCAATTCAGAAGGATGGGAGAGTTAACTAGGCATAAATGGGTTAAATGCCGAAATGTACGCACGGTACCTGATTCGCAAACAATTCACACAAAAACAAAAAAATATCAACAACCAACAGTTATAATAGCTGAAAACCAAATTTCTGCAAAAAATAAAACTAATCGCCAAAATTAAATCCGAAATTTAAACTGGATTGTCATGTCTGGAATACACTTTCCTTGTAGTCTCCTCGATTTAAGCATTCACCGATCGCCCGTTGCACATGAGCTTCGTTTAATTAAGAAATAGAAAACTTCACTGAGGGCCCTATGACAGTCAATCAGCCACGGATAGTATATGGACCGAAGCCGAAGGCTGAGGTCGATATTCTATTCGGGGCTGCCTGGCAGGTCACTATTCTGCCATTGGGCCTGAAGTGAGGTTTTCTATTTCTTATAGTAAACCGAACATTATTTAGCAAATATATGTCAATTGAAATAAACAAATTCCACCATTGTGTAACCATTTACTAACATTTAATATAGCTGTTAAACTTATCATTGTTAAGTTTTTGAACAATGAAACGGTAACCGAAACATATTTGCATAGTGAAACTTGCACAACATTCTAGCGGGCACTTTTAGCGGGCGCTATACAGAATAGTGCCCGCTGACAAGATACGTGCGCATCTTTACCGGGCACTATTCAAAAGAACGGACCTCCATAGTTTATATACGCAAAGAAGAAATAAATTTATGTGAGGTATACTATTAGCATTTAACGAATATTTGCTATAACAGGGCCGCGTTATTTGTTGAAATGCTTTTATGTCAAAATGCCAAGCTGCAAATAAGATTGTAGGACAAACGGCACCCGGGCAATCGGCACCCTGTGTTTTGTTGCAATCCCGGACAAACGGCACCCAGTAAATTTGTCGACCCGGACAAACTGCACCCGGTAAATTTGTCGACCCGGACAATCGGCACCCGATTAAATTGTAAACCCGGACAAACGGCACCCGATATAAAGTTATGAATGTTTGATGTTTTACCAATAAAGATATTTGACACCTTGTTGGACTTTATCGTACGAAAAAAAAAAACAAAGCCTTTATGCTTATGTTTTTTTTTTTATATGCCAAAATATGCTTACACAGGAACATAAACGATGTGTGTTTTTTTTTCAAACCAATTAGCGGATTTAAACTAATCAGTACGATTTAGTCCAACAAGGTGTCAACTGTCTTTATTGGTAACAAAAACAAACATTACACGTTTCTTAGCTTTAAATCGGGTGCCGTTTGTCCGGGTTTACAATTTAATCGGGTGCCGATTGTCCGGGTCGACAAATTTACCGGGTGCCGTTTGTCCGGGTCGACAAATTTACTGGGTGCCGTTTGTCCGGGATTGCACAAAAAAGAAAGGGTGCCGATTGTCCGGGTGCCGTTTGTCCGGATACCTGCAAATAAAGCATCGCGTCCGATATTTTTGTTGTTTGTGCCAGGCGTACTATCTATCCTAGTACACGTATGCCGAATACAGTGTGTGTAATAAATATTTATTTACATGTCGCCTCAGCGTCTTCACGACAACAAGAATGTGTCGACCTGCCCCTGTGACCTTTCAGGGGAAAAAGATTAATTTTGAGCCAAAGCAGGTCAAATTTACCCCGGCTTCCCGGGTATTCGCCAAAGATATAATTTAGATCCGAATAGACCAGTTCACGGTGGCCAATGAGACCTTAATGTTCACTGATAAGACAATTCCAAGACAAATTCAAGTCTGGACGCAGCTCCGCCAAGGGAGGGCAGCTCACGGCTCTGCCTTTTTGGCCACTCTCGTCGTCACCGGCTGTCGTCTTCATCCCCGAGACGGTTTTCCCAGTGCGTTAAGCACACTGGGTACCGCCGCCCCGTGTCCCCTCTCTAAAGCCACCCCCTCGAAGTCCTGGATTGCTCCAGGTCCGCCCCGTCCTTCTTCTACGATGGTGCATCCGCTGTCCCGGTCCCGCTACAGACGACTGTAGTGTCGAGCGTCAGTGGCCTGGAGTCCACCCACCACAGCCGTCGTCAGTGTTGGGATACAGCGAAGTAAGCAGTCTAACTAGAAGACGTCCGGCTCGAGGGATGACGGTACCCGCTGGATTAGCAGAGCCGCCCGCAGAAGTTCCCCTTTTCCGACTTGCAACGAAGATTAGATCCAATGTACAACAAGTATTGTAGAAAATCTTCTGCGGGTGACTCTCGCCCCGGTCGCGACGTGCACGCTATAGCAGCTGACCGAGTTGCCGAATACAAGGTTACAATATACTAAATAATCGAGTCATGAGGGTGCTGTACTCTCTAAAAAAAAACATCATTTTTTTCTCGAAGGCATGTTTTACACTTTAGGCTGTTGTTCTGGTTTTATCGTCTGGAGATATTGCTAGGGTAAGCATAGGTGTTCACTACTAAATCCCTGAAATAGGATAAAGTTAGAGATTAAAGTAAAAATTGGCACTGAAAAAGGTTACAATCCACTAGAAAACGGCAGAAAAAAAGTAGGTGCAAAAACAGTCGATTTTGTTTTGAGTCGAATTCTTTTTTAGTTTGAACATGACATATCTTTTTTTATTGCTTAAATCGATTCAGCTAAGAATGCCCGTTAAGAAAAGGTATGGTTATGGGGGTCTTTACGTGCAAAATTTTTGGGAGCACATTTTGAGTGGTGAAAGGTCAAGGTCATCCTTCAAGGTCAAAGGTCATTTTTATATATATATATTTATATGTCGCTTTTACATTGAAACATATAAGAAAACTATTTAGTATATTTTGACCACAAGGACTCGATTGGCATTATGAATATGAAGGGCGAGCACTGTCGCTCGCATACTAGCATCATTGCTCGTCAAGTTGCGTCCCTCGAGCATGCGATACGCTCCAAGGTTGCTATTTATTTAAATTGAGAGCATTTGCGAATATTGAAACAAAAAATCAACGTATTCATACTTTTCCATGATTTTCACCAACATGATAACTCATTTCGGTTAAGTTTCTTTATGATCTCCGTCGTGTGATGGCGCCCGATTAGCCATAACAGTTTGAGGGTTTGAGAACAATTCTGAGAGTGTTCTGAGAATTTCCCCAAAGACAACTCGGACTGGTTCTGCCCGGGAAACGGACTCGATAGTGTCTTTATACGCCCGAGGATGAATCGACCTACAATAAGTTTCAACTATGTTATTTTTCAGCGATAATTACGACCAGCACATATTCGAGTACGATATTCGATATTTAAACTAATATAGTTATTTGCGCATGATTGGAATAGTTAGAAACGTATAGTTTATAACGAGTTCTTTGTATATGAATTAGGGTTATCAGACCAGATATAAGTAACCTGTTTATACTGAATAGTAGGGTTGATTGATAATTGAGAAATGAATCCATTTGTAATGAAGATAAGCATACTTAAACATAGAGACGGACGGATAGACGGAGAGACCGAAAGCAGATAGACAAGCCTCTTTAAAGACATTTTCGCAGATGTTGATATACCTTGAAGTAGTAATTCGATGTCTAAATTTGGCAGATTTAAGGTTAATGAATACTCATTGGCATATGAACTTAATCGTAAACGTATAATCACGAGAAAAAGAGGAGATGTACGAGATCAGCAATTTGAACGGGAAAAAAACACCAGATCATTTCTAAATATTCCATCTTTTGCGTTCCAAACACTTAATATTTTTTTCAGTTTCAATTGCCCGTATTATTATTTTATTCCGTTATATGCAATGTTTTTCATGAAATTTGTAGATTTTTTGATGTTCCTTTAATCTGAGAACAAGTCCCATTAATGAAAAACATGGCATTCAGTGTGCTAATAGTTTCAAGGTTTCCTACGAATTTTCATTATAATTCAATTTCTTCGAATGCTTGTTTTACAGTAATTGCACGTCCGATATCAACACATCACTATGGTATATGACATCAGCCGTACAAAATCCATAAGGTCTGTATTAATATTTATTATTATTTATTTAAGAATTATATACAATACGGTATGTCGAAGTGTCATTTTCAACAAAGTTACTCTGTACTCTTTCTTTATGATAACAATTACATCACTTAGAAAAGGAGGGCACTGTCTTATCGAGGATCTTACGGCAAATTAAAGTTACGTCTAAATTTAATTTAAATCTCACAACTAATACGATTTATTTGGATAATGGGCATGCAAAAGAAAGAGATTGACAGTAAACGACAAAAAAACTTTAATGTTGTTATAATAGCGGTTTGAGCTAAGCAAAATTGTCCTTCACAAAAAAGTGTCATAACTTAAACTTTTCGTACGGAGTAAAATAAGATTGCAATCTCGTGCACGACGGTTTAGTATGTATGTATGGAACGACAACTATGCTAGGCGATAGGTCTAATAAAGTACCATGAATTAACTCCCTTGTCAACTGGCATGCCACTGCTTAAGGTCGCACTCCACTAGTATCGTCGCTGTGTTCTTAATTGAGAGTTTCTCATGTGCAAACGAGTTATAGAATATTAGCACGGAATTGTTTCTTCTTGCATGCAATCTAAATTCAAGGTACCTTAAAGAATACGCGACTGAGATGAAATGAAGTATTAACGTGTCAAGGACAATGTTTATTGGAATATAAACAAATAAACGTGATCAAGGGAGAAGACTGTTGATATAGTTTCGATTTGAGAGCATTAATTAACATGCCTCGTCAATGTTTCGGACATCTTTTGCAACTTGTTCGGAAGTGTGCTTTGAGTTCGAACATTGGACACGGTTTGTATCAATATATCTTATTTCTCTCTGAATAAGTTTTGGAATTAAAATTACTTTATAAGTTTGTGTAGTTAAACTTTATTTTCATCGCGCTTTAATTAAGCGATTTATAGCATATCTGCTTATAAGCTCTGCAGTAAAGAACTTTAACGCAATGGTCTGCTTACTATGCAGGTATTGGTTGTATTTGTAAGTGTTCCGTTATAGTTACTGTACTAAGTATTAATATCGATTATTTATATGCCACGTGGAATCCATGGATACGTATTTTAAAACATCGCGGCTCATGTTGACGTTACGATAATTTTTTTCCATGAAACATATCCAATATTCTTGTCGCCAAATATTATGTGAATCATTGTGTGAAAATATCATTTTAATGACATCCGATATAAAATGCCAAAAAAATGCACTTTTTGTGATACCTTTATATACATTATTTGCTCTGAGAAAACGGGACTAAATGCATGTTCGTACAGTGTCGTTCCAGAATAAGGGACGACACTTTCCGCCTAAACTGGATTCTCGTTTAAAAGAAGAAACATCAATTAGTGGAAAAAATCATTAGCCGGTGCGGACTGCACAGCATAATATGTGTCGACACTCCCCGCACATGCATTATGCTCCGTTTTTTTAAGATCTTTTCTCTTTGATTAGACATGACCCAGGACTACTTAAATGGCCCAAATTTCACGGTTCTTATGTATATAGAATTTTTTAATATAAATGATCAACTAACAACACACATTGTAAATCATTTTCTAGAACACTGTCCTATTCGGCATAAATAGTTTTATTATTATACGCATGCATAATTTAAATGACGTGTACATCTGGTACATGTTCAAGGATCTCTCAAAAGTATTTTTTATTAATTGTATTATATTCGTTATTTTAAGTATTAAAAGGGTAACTTCCGTCGACGATACATTTTGTTCATACATTTCCAGATTTACACCGCAATGAGCGTAGGTGCCATACCTATTGTTATGAACTTATGAACACTTGTTTACAAGTCCTATTTATAACACTGCGGAGTTACACCGCAATGAGCGTACTTGCCATACCTATTGTTATGAACACTTGTTTACAAGTCCTATTTATAACACTGCGGATTTACACCGCAATGAGCGTACTTGCCATACCTATTGTTATGAACACTTGTTTACAAGTCCTATTTATAACACTGCGGATTTACACCGNAGGTTCGCGGTCATATGTAAATGTCACCTTGTATTTTAGGTTCGCGATCATATGTAAATGTCACCTTGTATTTTAGGTTCGCGGTCATATGTAAATGTCACCTTGTATTTTAGGTTCGCGGTCATATGTAAATGTCACCTTGTATTTTAGGTTCGCGGTCATATGTAAATGTCACCTTGTATTTTAGGTTCGCGATCATATGTAAATGTCACCTTGTATTTTAGTTTCGCGGTCATATGTAAATGTCACCTTGTGTTTACGGTTCGCGGTCATATGTAAATGTCACCTTGTATTTTATGTTCGCGGTCATGTAAAAATGTCACTTGGTATTTATCGTTATTGTCTATTTTGTAATAACTTTGATTTAGAAGATACATATCATTTTATATGTATATGTTGCTGTTACACTGTGTTAAGAAAAACATATATTAGCCGTACATTTTATATCAATACATCTGTATATAAATTCCACAAGTAACTAGTTTCATGTGACAAATCAATAATTTATAATGTGTGTAAATTTATCAATGAAGCATTTGTTAAAAGAAATGCAATTCTTTATAATACTGTTCAATAAACTTCAGTACCGCCTTGATATAACCTACCATCGATTGTGTTTTGTTGTATTTGTATACTTAAATGACTCTTATTTGTTATTTAATGTTATGTTCTTATGCCTAGTTACGTGACAGGGAATAATGTGTGTACTTAAGCATGAAGACGATGTACATTTGTACAAGTCTGAATGAACTATCTGTCTGTCTGTCTGGTATTTAGGGATCGCATCGTAAGTAAATGTCACTTGATATTTTAGAAGCGCAATCAAATGTAAATGTCACTTGGTATTTAAGGAGCGCGATCATATGTAGATATCTCTCAGTATTTTGGGAGCGCAATCATATGTTTATTTTACTTGGTATTTAAGGAGAGCGATCATATGAACATAGTTCTCAATATTTTGGGAGCGCAATCATATGTTTATTTTACTTGGTATTTAAGGAGCGCGATCATATGAACATATCTCTCAGTATTTTGGGAGCGCAATCATATGTTTATTTTACTTCGTATTTAAGGAGCGCGATCATATGTTAATGTCATATTGTATGTAAGGACCGCGATCATATATTAACGTCACATGGAACTTAAGGAGCGCGATCATCTGTTAATGTCATTTGGTATTTCAAGGGCTCGACCTTTAGAAAAAATGACCCTTTAATGCATTACAGGAGCTGGCCTGTGCCGACGACAATGTTTGGCCAATCCTCGCCCGTTTTCAACAACAGTTGACGCGAAGAATGCTCCCCTAAATGGGGTCAGAGTCCTTGACCTTAGCAGGTAGGACAATTTAACAGGGGTACAATGGCATTACCTTTGTGACCTGTTAGGAATGGGTTCATTACCTTTAAATTTAGCGAAAGATCCTGGGTTAAGATCACCAGAGGGGAATCAGTTCTACATTTAAAAGAATTGTTCTGACAATACTTAAAGATGAACAAAAACACGATATTGTACCCTTTTTGATATACGGAAACACATACATAATGATTGGTGGTGTTATTTTAGTATTGAGCGAATCTATCAGTCTAAGACGATCAACATGAATTGTTTCAACTAAGGAAGGTGGTGGCTAAGTGGCGAGAAATCAAAGAGACATGATGTAGGCATGGTCCAAGGAACTAACGTCACACTCTTTTGTATGATTGCAGAAATACTAAATGCATGTCCAAACGTGCTTTTGTTTACATTTCAATCGCAACATTTGCGAGAAAGTGTTTGATTTTGCGACTTGGAATCAAAGCTGGCTATTTTTTTGCAAGTTTTTTTTTTCAATTCAACCACTAATTGTACCTCTATTGCACTCTTGAAAAAAGTAGCTACATGTTGTCCGTTTCTTCAGTAAAGCCAGTACTTTGGGTTTTGGGGTAAATATTTAGAACGCTGCAATAGTGAGGACTGAACTCTAGACATCCCGATCGTAAGGCGGTCATCATATCCACTAAGACTGTCTACGTCTCGCTCACCGGCCCTCCTCATCGTATCATGACGTAATTTATAATGCGTAGGGAGGTAACTCCAGTAAATATATAATGTTACCGTTATTTTTTTTTTTTTTTTTTTTTTTATTTTTTTTTACTTTTAATTGACATTTTACGTGTTAATCAACATAATTAATACAAAATATTAGTTTTATTTAGTTAAACACAATTTATAAAACCCGCTATGAGTCATAGGGCCTATACGACGGATGATCATGCGATCTCCTAGAGGTTCTTTAGCGCGTGCTCTCAAGTGTCACTTGTGTTTGCAGGGTCCTCGCTGGCCCCTATTGCTCGATGATATTAGGGGATTTGGGGGCGGAAGTGATCAAAGTAGAAAAACCGGGTAATGTATCCAGCGTATTTATAAGTATATATTGTTAACATGCTATTAGTGAAACGTTCCAGTTTTCTGCATCGCTTTTCTATGTTCATTCTTCAATGCGTTTGACGGACAATTAGCAAATTCAAATATATAAACAACAACATTGTATTAATATAGCACTGCAAAAGTCGGTCGTCCATTTATTACTAATTAAGTTGCTTGAGCCTCGTTCTGGAAAAACTGGGCTTAATGCATGTGCGTAAAGTCTCCCAGATAAGCCTGCGCAAAGGCTTATCTGGAGACCGGCTTTTGTCGAAAAAAATCCATAAAAGCGACGTGTCGTCCCAGCTAAGCCTATGCGAACTGCACAGGCTAATCTGGAATGACACTTTACGCACATGCATTAAGCATCCAGTTTCCCAGAACGCGACTCGTAACGTTGCTGTTTGACAAATTACCTTTCAACTCCACTACGGCAACTTTCTCAATTGTGGTCCTTTCTCCAGGTGTCGGTGACGACACTCGGGCCTGGGGCCCGCCATTTTGCGGTACGGAGAGCGCCTACTTCTTGTCCGTGAACCGGAACAAGAAGGTAGGTCCATGTGTGTGTTAGTTTCAACACATGAGCCTTGCTCTGGGAAAACGGGGCTTACTGCTTGTGCGTAAAATGTAGCCTTCCAGATTAGCGTATACAGTCCTCACAGAGAGGCTAATCAGGGACGACACTTTACGCCTAAATTGGATTTTCGCTAAGAAGGGATTTTCGGAAAACACTATACAAGCGGAAAGTGTCGTCCCTGATTAGCCTGTGCGGACTACACAAGCTAATCTTGAACGACACTTTACGCACAAGCATTGAATGCCATTTTCCAAGTGCGCTCCATATTTTTGTTAGCCCGATTGTATCGAAAATCTTCCGCTTATTGAGACACACTCGCAAATCAATGAAAAAACAGTATTTGATACAGGCCGCGAGTGAGGATCGAATCAGGGACATCGTGATTGTAAGGCGGACACTTAACTATATTATTGTAAACGAATAGGCAACCCGTTTAATACACCTGTTTTTTAATACGGCCGTATTAACGGAACAGCAGATCGGGCGGGCTGGCGTTTCGTGCGGGCGGGCGGGCGGCGGGAAATATTTTTCCGGAGAATAAGGGAATTTCGCGCGTAATAACCAAGTCACTGGGGCTAAGTTCAAGGTCAAAATACAAGGTCAAAAATTACACTTAGGAAATTTTACCTTAACACTTTGTATCATAGACATAACATTGTCAGCATTTTTGTATTTACAAATAACTTGGAACAATTCCGTTATCCTATACTGTAACGGCGATTAGCACGATGAGAGAGAGTGTCTCGCGCAAGAACTAGTCCAAATTCAATGTCAAAACTCATGGTCAATAGTAAAATGAAGGTGTTTTCAGTAAACTTTAATAAGTGATCAACATTATGAGACGTAGTGACGCATACGAAACGCAGGTCTCTATGTCCATGGTCAATATCACAATTCAAGGTCAAAGATAAAATTCAGAAAATAATTACATCACAATTTTTTTCGCATGATAACTTTGTCCAATATATATGGATTTTCAATTAACTTGGCAAAAGTGATACGCATTATGAGACGGATTGTCTTGCTCAACAACCATGTCACTAAGTCTCAGGGCGATGTCACAAGTCCTAACATAAATTTGAGCAAATTAAGGCTTTTGAAATTACGTTGCATTAGTAACCAGCATACTAAGTGGCGCATTCTTTATAAGTCCCTAGGTTCAAGGTCAAAGTAATAATTAACAGTCAAAAGTAAAATCAGAGAAACCATTAAGACTTTAACCTTATTAATTTTCGTGGTACAACGCATCTTTGTTACAATGGTACTCTTGTGTTTGTAGATATACCTGGTACGCTCGACAAAAGCTTTTATGCTCCGTTTTTGTATGTTTTATAAACATAAAAAAAAACACTGTACCACGGTAGATACGAATTAAGTATGTTTGCGTTTCACAAATTTTTAAGAACACAGGCATGTATACAATTAACGTGGCTATGATAGAATATTTTAAATGTACTTAGCGTGTATATAGGACGACGTAATGATAATCGTTTTTCTTTTCAGAGCGTCTGTATAGATTTAAAACGAACGGAAGGTCAAGATATTATTAAAGAGGTAAGAGGCGATATGGATTGTTAAGGGGCAGTTACAAAGTTGAGACATGGGAAAAATATTTGTCTTCTGCACAAGAAAACATAATTTAGTAGTGTTATTCCGACATCGGTCTGGGGTAACTACGTCTTTAATGGGCAGGCTGTCAGTAGATAGATAATTTATTGCGAATGGCTCACAGAGCAGTGATGCGTTCTGTTAATGAAGCTACTGTCTATTGATTTATGACAAGAAATAGGTCCAATTTAAATAATTTATTAATATATCACTCGACAAATATACGACAATATCCTTATTATACAATATGCATCTATAATGCTAGTAATGTTTAACATAAGTATTCTCCATCAACATGTTATTTATTATATATGATTGGGTAAAGGATTGTGCTGTGTACTGCGCATTACACCATATGAGCAGCGTCATGCGAAAATGGGTATTATGCTATATGTGGCCATCGTTGCTCCAAACCAGCGTGCGCAATTGCGCAGAATGGTCAGGAGCTACCATGTCAGCTAATTAGACCAGGAAACTTTACTTTTTTTAATAACGGACAAGGTAACGCATGGCAAGACTGCGTGATTGCGCATGCTTGTCTGTAGCTACGATGGCCTTATATGGCATTAGCCCCATTACCGCACGGCGCGGCGCATATGGCGTAAGTTTAATAATGTCGGTGTTTTGAGGTGGCTCACATAGCGGGGCAGTCCGCTCGCTTGCTGCTGTATGGACACAATTATACGAATTGTGGTCTGATCACATTTTTAAGAACAAGCTGCATTTGTCGTATATTTAATTCATTCTCATTTTAACTATTTGTTGGCGCCTTCAGTCTTTTTACGTAGCATTTGAGCCTCTCTCTGGGAAAACGGAATGTGCATGTGCGTAGTGTCATCTCAGATAGGCGCAGTCCGCACAGGTTAATCAGGGACGACACCTTCCGCTTTTATTGTATTTTTCGTTTGAAGGAAGTCTCTTCTTAGCAAACATCCCCAGTTTATGCGGAAAGTGTCGAACCTGATAAGCCTGTGCGGACTCACAGACTACTATGGGGCAACACTAAACGCACATGCATAATGCCCCGTTTTCCCAGACCGATGCTCAGCTGTATTGTAGCTGGCGAGGAAGAGCGATGTTCTCATAGAGAACTACGTCCCCGGGAAGCTTACAGACATGGGGCTGGGGTACGAACAGCTGAGTCGGATAGCGCCTCATCTTGTGTATTGCTCAATCACAGGTGAGGCTACAGGCTCAACAATGTTCGTATTACACTTTGATATTATGATTAAATTGCGCCTTGCTGTGGGATAATTGGACCGTAGGCATGTGCGTAGTAAAGTGTCGCCACAGATTAGCCTGTGCAGTCCGTACAGGCAAATCAGAGACGACACATTCCGCTTCTACTGATACATTTTGAGCCTCACCTTTTCAACACAGGGCTGAATGCATGTGTCCGTATAGGCTTGGCATGGACGACATTTTCCGCGTTTATGAAATTTCTCTTTTAAAGGATTCTTAAAGATTTTTATCGAAAACCCAGTGTAGGCGGCAAGCGTCACTTTAAGCACATGCATAATGCCCCCTTTGCCAGAGCGCGGCACGATTTCAGTTTTATAACTCGAAAATACGTTATGTCAGTAAATTTAATTATTGACTTAAAATACTTGTTAAACGGTGAACAGCTGAATCGCACGTATTAACACTCGCAATAGTATTCTTATTTGACTATTTTTTTAACAGGTTACGGACATCGAGGCCCGGACGCGACAAGACCCGGATATGACGTCATCGTCGCTGCCACAGCGGGATTGACGCATATAACGGGACCGGAAGTTAGTGAAACGTTCTGAATACAGAATACATATTTTAGATTAAGACAGTCCCTTTGAAGCGAATGTGAATTAACGTAATGCAAGTTAATTGTAAGCACTTTTACAATGTTTGAAGTATAACATTGTTTATTGATTTACTGGTAATCGTACAGTAAACATAACGTGCCAGTTGCTTAATATTTGAAATGCATTGAATTATAGTCGATGGACATGGGACGCATGGATTATTTTTCCAATGTGTTTTCCCACTTCCCTACAGATTAACATCTGCTTTTATACCCTTCCTTGTTGTTAATACTGAGACGCATTCGCTTTTAGGTAATTGCAATTCAAATGTCTATACTAAATATCTGTTACGCATATGTAATAATTTTGATTGTCTCACAAAGACCCACAAAATAACTACGATTATATTGAACCGCGGCCTGGAAAAACTTGACTTAATGCATGTACGTAAAGTGTCGTCCAAGATTAGCCTGCGCAGTCCGCACAGGCTAATCAGAGATAACCCTTTCTGCCTAAGTTGAATTTACGCTAAGAAGAGACTTTCTTTAAACGTAAAATTATATAAAAGCGGAAAGTGTCGTCCCTGATTAGCCTGTGCAGACTGCACAGGTTAATCTGGAACGACACTTAACGCACAAGTAGTAAGCCCAGTTTTCCCAGAACGTAGTTCATTTTATCGCCCCCACAGGATGGTGAGCCATGTAAGGTGGGCGTGGCGATGACCGATCTGTCCACGGGTCTGTACGCACACGGAGCCATCTTAGCCGCCCTACTGCACCGCCGAAAAACTGGGAGAGGCCAACACATTGATTGCAACCTTCTTTCTACCCAGGTGACTTTAGAGCCGCATTCTGGGAAAACTGGGCTTAATGAATGTGCGTAAAGTGTCGTCCCAGATTAGCCATTGCAGTCCGCACAGGCTCATCAGGGACGACACTTTCCACCTTAACTGGATTTTTGCTAAGAAGAGATTGCCTTCAAACGCGATAAAAAACATTTAAGCGGAAAGTTTCGTCCCTGATTAGCCTGTGCGAACTGCACAGGCTAGTCTGGGACGACACTTTACGCACATACATTAAAGCCAGCTTTCCCAGAATGAGGATTTTTTGTTATACCGCTGCCATGATAATGGCGGAAGGGCGCAAGTGTTCGAGTGTATGCGCGTATGTATGTTTGGGTGTTTTGATCACTAAAACCAAGGCCACAGTGGACAATTGTAGTCTGTGAATATTCCGTATGTATCTTTAGTTAAAGTACATGTTTGTGTTCGGTCAAACATAACGCATAATGGGATTTCAAATAAAGTCACACAAGTAGTAATTATATATATTGGCAACATGTCACGTGAAACAAACATGTCGGTCGCTTCAATGTCACAGCGAACACTTTGTGCATTGTGCATAGTCCTTAAATTGTTAAAGTTGTAGAAGATCATAGATGTTCATCTGACTGTCAGTTTTATTTCATTATTGGCAAAACGCGCCATCATTTCAAGACGACGTGTTGTATGCACCAACTACGATGCTTGCTGAAAGGTCAATGTCACAATTGTGTCGCAATTGTGAAATAGGCTTTATGTGTAGCAATATGGTCACGAGCTACGCTGTCCGACTTTGAGACGACGAAATCTTGCATGACTCGAAGCTGACTGGGTAGCTTTTGATCCGGCTTCGCTTGCCGCAAATGACATAAGACCCATTTTCGCACGACGCGGGTGATATGTTTTGCAGGTAGCTTCGTTAGTGAATATCGCCAGTAATTACCTCAATGCTGGTCAGGAGGCCAAGAGATGGGGAACCGCACACGCCAGTATTGTCCCCTATCAGGTAATACAGAATGTAGGTCCAAGGAAAATCTAAGATATTATTCGTCACTTTAAATTTAATTTCCTTAAGGATCTTTTTCATATTTCTAACAGATGTAAAAGGTTTCATGATGCATATAATCGTTGAACACTTTAAGAATTTTTAGAATCATTTCTCTCGAAACTCTTTTAGAGTTGTTTTGTACATATATATAATGATTATGTACTGCTTTACTTTGTTTTTATGTACAAAAGTGAGACGTTAATAAACTATTCTGTCTGTCGGTCTATTCAAGCAAATGCATGAACTTAAAAACAATAATTTTCCAGTCAGCGACACATTTTGTTCATCAGCCTTTTCATGTTTTGTTTATCAGATAGTAAGACGATCAGCACAATCTCTGCTTGACTATCACATCACTCATTGTTAATACTACTATACAACTTGTTTAGTTTGAAAACTATTGATTCTTGTCAGCTCCTTATAACACGAACGTCAAGTTCAGTACGCTGCTTGTTTCACGTGTTTAACCCTATTTTCAGGCGTTCAAAACCTCTGACGGGTATGTAATGGTGGGAGCCGGAAATGACGTACAGTTTGTGGACCTTTGTAAGGTAAAATTGTATAAAATCAACGTTGCTTTCATCGTCAAAATCATCATGCTCCTAATTTCCACCGTCACCACTTTTAATGCACTGACGATGTTTATAATGTTGTTGTTGTTGTTACTGAATATGATGATGGTGATGATTATGGTGATGATAATGTTATTTCGATTTCAGCGTGTCGGTTTGAAGGAGCTTACATCTCTACCAGATTACAAGACAAACCAGAAGCGGGTTGAAAACCGCGTGAAGCTAGTCGCCGTATTTTCAGACAAGTATGTGCTAGTCGCCGAAATTTTCATAAAATAATGTGCTAGTCGCCGTATTTTCAGACAATAATGTGCTAGTCGCAGTATTTTCAGACAATAATGTGCTAGTCGCCGAATTTTCAGACAAGTTTGGGCTTGTCGCCGAATTTTCAGACAATTATGTGCTAGTCGCCGAATTTTCAGACAATAATGTGCTAGTCGCCGTATTTTCAGACAAGTATGTGCTAGTCGCTGTGTTTTCAGACAAGTAGGACATATGAGATTTGACGTGCGTTTTACGGTTTATAGTTATAGCAAAAGTAATTTTGAACATTTATCCAATAAAAAGCATCATACATTTTGTATATGCCGTTTAGTAAAGGTTCCTGATAGACAAAGCTATGAAGATTCTTTAACATATGTTAGCGGTATGCATAAGTAATAGCGACACCGTTTGAATTTTCGTTGAAATGAACAGTTAATCCATAGTTTCTGTTAAAGCCCCGTGCATTCGTCTATACGAATATCTCTATGTTATAGTACAAGGACCATAAACAAGCTGTGATTTTGTGAAATAACTGTTAGTGTTGTCTTCAGAACATAGATTATTTCCATGCATTGGAGATTATTTTCGTACATTGTCACTTACTGAAATGCTTATTTTGCTCAGGTTTAGAAGTAAATCAACCTCAGAATGGCTTGATATCTTGCGTGGCTCCCATTGTCCATACGGACCAATCAACAATATGGCACAGGTGTTCTCCGATCCGCAGGTATGTGCCGCCAATATATAGCTGTTAATATATGAGCCGCGCTCTGGGAAAACCGGGTTTAATGCATGTGCGTAAAGTGTCGTTCCAAATTAGCCTGTGCAGTTCGCAAAGGCTTATCAGGGACGACACTTCCCGCCTAAACTAGATTTTCGTTCATAAGAGACTTCCTTTAAACGAAAAATTGACAATTAGTTCATTTCAACGACACGATTTTTGTGCATTTATAAAATAATCAAACTCTTATAAACTTTAATTCGTGCATTTGTTTTGTCACAAAGTAGTCCTCACGTGCTTGTGTGTTTGTGCATATCACAGGTGATACAGAATGAGATGGTGCAGGAGATGTCTCACCCTACTGCCGGGACGGTGCGCGTGGCGGGTAAGTGAACACTAGATACGTCACTGACACGCACGAGCCCCTCGCAGCGGTTAATGCTTTATGCATGTGCGTAAAGAGTCGTCCCAGATTAGCCTGTGCAGTCCGCACAGGCTAATCAGGGACGACACTTTCCGATTTTATTGAATTGTTCGTTTAAATGAAGTCTCTTCAATACGAAAATCCGATCTAGGCGAAAAGTGTTGTCCCTAATTGGCTAGTACGAACTGCACAGGTTAATCTGGGGCGACACTTTAGACTTTTTGTAAGTTTTCGTTTGAAGGAAGGCTCTGTTAAACAAAAATCCCGTTTAGGCGGAAAGTGTCGTGACTGATTAGCCTGTGCTGACTACACTGGCTATTTTGGGACGATACTCTACGCACATGCATTAATCCCAGTTTTCCCAAACCGAGACTTTTTTGTAATTTGTATGAAGTACGATTAAACGAGCAACCAAAATAACAACAAAACCTAATGTGTTTTAGTACAAGTAGTAAACTGTAGCACTGCGGATGCAACAATACAAGTAGTTGTCCTTGTAGTAATTGTTGGGAACCTATCCCAATGCCACTCGACCGACACAGGCTCAAAAGCCCCTCCACGACATTACAGGTCCAGCGGTGTGGTACAGCGAGACCCCCACTGTGTTGAAACATCCCCCTCCCACCCTGGGGCAACACACGAGCGAGGTGCTGCAGTCACTCTTGGGCCTCAGTGACGAAGAATTGAACGCTTTGAAGAGCGGCGGTGTCGTGGCGTGAACATCCGGCGCCGCGACAATTGAGTCGCGTTCTGAGAAAACTGGGCATTATGCATGTGCGTAAAGTGTCGTCCCAGATTAGCCTGTGCAGTCCGCACAGGCTAATCCGGGACAACACTTTCCGCCTTAACTGGATTTTCGCTAGGAAGAGACATCCTTAAAACGAAAAATTCCATAAAAGCGGAAATTGTCGTCCCTGATTAGCCTGTGCGAACTGCACAGGCTAATCTGGGATGACAATTTACGCACAAGCATTATGCACAGTTTTCTCAGAACACGACACAATTTAATATAGACCTTTGTCATAATCTTGCAGTATTAAAACAATTGAAATCTTATGTTACAAGCATTGTCGTTGGCCGAAACTTACTATTACATTTTAAGTGATATCGATTATTGCTATTGTAATATTATATGTTTATTATTTTTAACCAGGTTTTCCGAAGGAAAAAACTGGTTATTAGATTGCTGAATGTCGGCTGGCGGGCGGGCGGGCGGGCAGGCTGGTGGGCGGGCAGGCGGGCCGGCGGAACAATTCTTGTCCAGGCCATAACTATGTCGTTCATTGTGAGATTTTAAAATCATTTAACACATTTGTTCACCATCATTAGACGGTGTGTCACGCGAAAGAATTACGTCGATATCTCCAAGGTCAAGGTCACACTTTGAGTTCAAAGGTCAAAAATGGCCATAAATGAGCTTGTCCGGGCCATAAGTGATAACTATGTCGTTCATTGTGAGATTTTAAAATCATTTGGCACATTTGTTCACCATCAATGGACGGTGTGTCATGCGAAAGAATTACGTCGATATCTCCAAGGTCAAGATCACACTTTGAGAAAATAGATTGAATTTGACACAAGGGGGGTAACTAGGAACAATCAGTAGCAATGCACATTTTGAATTGTCTCCCTTTATCAGATTTTTTTTTTTCAAATTGAAAACCTGGTTTGTGACAATTTTGTCCTTTGATTTTTGTTGTTATTATATATAATTCATATGCAATTTACACATGTTCGAGCCAATTTCATGCATAATGTGCGTTTGAGCGTGTGTGTGTGCGTGCGCGTGTGTATGCTGCATGTAATCTGCGTTATACTGATGCAACAGTTGCTCTGTATTCTTCATTTATATACGGTCGCATGCATATATCAGGACGTTATAGACCTATACTTTTGTGTAGTTTTACCTGTTTTATCTGAAAACAATCAGGATAATGCGCCTTACCTTCTTATGTGTGGTGCACATGGTGTAAGGATTTGATTGATATAGCGGTTGTTTTTCATCAACTTTAGAAATTTATAAAATGTTGTTCGCTGCATTTAGAGTTGCTGTTTTCTTTGTTGTGTGTATTCACACCAAACAACCTGCTCATAGTATTCACTATTCACTTGATTTCGTTTTAAATATGTTTTATGTAATATTTGTATAAATTGCTAGTATATAGAAATAAGTGAGGTCCCTCGTGTCAAAGCTGTATTACCGGTAGTTGTTGACCCGTTGTGCATCCACTCGCCCTGTTCAATGTATTGTTACAATTAGTTGATGCATTTTGAAACATGGCTGACATAACTAGCATGTGTGTACTTCTTTTTAATGGCGCCTCGTTCTGGGGAAACTGGAAACTGATCCATGTGCGTAAAGTGTCATCCCATATTAGCCATTGCAGTCTGTACAGGCTATTCATGGACGACACTTTCCGCTTTTACTGAATGTTTAATTTAAATGAAGTTTCTTCTAAACGAAAATCCAGTTTAGCCGGAAAATGTCGTTCCTGATTAGCCTGTGCGGACTGCACTTGCTTATCTGGGATAACAATTAACGCACGTGCATTACGGCCAGTTTTCCCAGAACGATGTTTATTGGAATACTGTTAATTTTAATGAATATGAAGTCTTGTGCTCTTGGGCTGCCCACCCGAAGACTGCACCACCTGCCAGGTAGGGCGACCAACAACCAAACTCGAATGCTTCGAGTGGAGAGCGTAACCGGGGTAACATATATCGAAAACAAAATTGTATTCACTCGCACTCATTTATAATGCATACCTACCAGTAAATTTGGGTATATTTGTTTGCATTGTTCGTTTCAAGATATACATACTTTATGCATTTGTTTATTTGCTCATTTTCGCCGCTCTGTATTGCTTTGCAGCGCTGTGTTCTTTTTGTATATTCCTTCATTGTATATCTCTAGATTATTTCTCTCCCTTAGATGACATGGTTACATTGCACGTTTTTTTTTAAATATGCAAGTCAGTTTAAAAACAATAAAATGGTAACACTGTGGTATGTCAAACTTTAATTCCTGACTCTACGGGAGATACATCAAAGCTACTCAATTTACAGCCCCTTATATCGCCATTTATCATATATTGTTTATGTTCACATCAAGTCGGAAAATTAAAGCATGGGCTGAACCGCATTTTTTTTTTATAGGTGTCGCGTTTATTTGTGCAAAAACAATGCAGAATTCGTTCTATTAGAAGTAGGCGTGTAACAAATCGCGATTATAAGCAACAACCCCACGTGTCTGCACAACATAATTGGTATTTCTAATCTGTTGAAATCAGGTTATTCATAAACACAAATATTTTGACCATTTAGAGAGATGGTATATACTACAAATGAATTGAATGTACACGTTTAATAATTAGATGTTTGAATGATATGCTCTCCATACTTTGTCGTATAAGGCTTGCACATTTATTGTATCTGTGTGCTTGTTTATTTGGCACAGCCACAGTTTGGAATGCTATTTATTATACGAATATGTGACAAGTTGTATACGGAGAAACGTGCATGTGATATACACAAATCTTGGTATGCTGATCATGAAAAGTTGCAAAAATAAATATATTGATTTGTTTTACTCTTTTAGTTGAGTCCATATGGAGTAAAAAATATAATAAACATTTTTTTTTACAAAGGTTCCATAGACAACTATGATTTTATCAAGTAGACAATTAACCTTCCCTTAAAATCGATCTTCAAACGAATCGTTATTAACTTTTATTTGTGTAGGACGTGATTGATCAGTCTAGGCTATGTTTATTACACGTTTACATTTAGGGAATCGATTTAAGTAATAAATATAAATTATTAATAAATAAATAACTGAATAAATATTTGAATGAGTAATACAAATACATAAATAAACAAACAAACAATACATAAATACATAGATAAACAAATAAATAAATAAATGCGTATAATTTAACCATAAGTGGATTTGCTTATCTGTGTCGCGTTCTGAGAAAACTGGGCAAAATGCTTGTGCGTAAAGTGTCGTCCCAGATTAGCCTGTGCAGTCCGCACAGGCTTATCAGGGACTACATTTTCCGCCTAAATTGGATTTTTGCTAAGAAGAGACTTCATTTAAAGTAAAATGTCATAAAAGCGGAAAGTGTCGTCCCTGATTAGCCTGTGCGGACTGCACAGGCTAATCTGGGACGACACTTTACGCACATGCATTTGGCCCAGTTTTCTCAGAACACGACTTATCTGGTTTTAAATCGTTATGGTGCCACTAAACACCCTACACTTGGTCCAAAGACACCAAGTACTGGTTCTAGTTCCAGGAAACGGACTCGAGAGCGTTTATATAAGCCTCCGGCTTTCGATGCAATCGAGCTTAAATAAATAGGTTTAAACTAAACTAAACACCCTACACTGGTCTGGCCGCAGTGTTGTTAACTCAATATATTCGATTATGCCGGTCATGTGCAATTATTCACGATTTTTTCAAACACATTTTATGTTTTACATAAATATGCGTAGAGATTGGTATGTGTCGGTCACTTGTTTTTTTTTCTTTCTGCAGGCCATACAGAAACAATACGACCGTGATCACAGTTGGGATTGCGAAAAATAACAACGACAGCATTTGTAAACGTATCATTATAATCATGTGTTCGTGTTATCGCTTTTGTCCACAATAAATCGGTTGCTATTAGTTATGTAAATGATTATTCTATACTTGTGAACTACAACACCGTTTTTTTTTCACACACGTTTAAACATCATTGTGCTTGCAGCAAGACCGAGATAACTGCCATAAGTCATGGCACTGCTGTTGCGTTGTCCTGGTAGATAAAGTCCATTCAAGTTATATATATAGCAGGCATTAAACCACCAGCCTCCTTTCAGATTTACCGCACAATTATCCGAAAAAGCACGGTCAACGTCATGATCATATGTACTGAAGGCATTGCCGACCGGGGCAACATTAGAGATCACATCAAATGAGAGTGTGGTATCAACTGTAATATAAAATTAAAAATACATGTGTAAGCATATCAAGTATTATTTATTAACTTTGTATATAACTTTGTTATTGATGCGCGTGATTGTACATGTTCGCTACCCCCGTCACACCGGACTGGCGTCCTTACGGCGACCTAAGACTGTATTTCTGGAAATTTCTGATTGTCGTAGTAAGGACGCCAATGACTTTTTCGGTAAAAATGCTGTTTTTCGCCTTCCCGTCACACGTTCTGCGCGTCCTCACGGCGTCCTTTATACGTCCTTCGCGACCTTATCGCGTTCGTACTGCGTCCTTACGGCGCCCTAAAGACGCACTGGGGTCGCATTAGGAACGCCATAGTCGTAGTAGGGTCGCAATAGACGCCGTAAGGGCGCAATGAAGTCGCAGTAAGGACGCCATAGTCGTTCTGAGGACGCAATAGACGTACAAAGGACGTACTTAAGTCGCAATAAGGTCGCCGTACGGTCGCCTTGCAGTCAATGATCATTTTCTGTTGGTTTGAGGTGCGACCACACGACGTCCATGGCGACCTTATAGCGACCCTACCACGTCCCTACTACGACTATTGCGTCCCTACAACGTCCTTATAAGAACACCGTAAGAACGCCGGACTTCGCCGACAACTTTGAACATGTTCAAAGTGGTCGCCGTGGGCTCGCGTCCTGAGCAATTTTCGGCGTCCTCACTGCGTCTTCTTGCGTCCTTACTGCGTCCCTCCGGCGTCTATGGCGTCCTCACTGCGACCTGGGTCGCCGTAAGGACGCAGTAAGGACGCCAGTCCGGTGTGACGGGGGTATTATAAAATCAAATGAATGTCTTTAAAGGTGCATTTGTTTCAAAGTACTCTTACTTTTTTTAAGTAATAATAACGTTCTTAATGTTATGAAATGTATGTATATACATACGGTGTTATACATGTGTGACATACAGCTGTATTTAGAAACCAGTGCATTAACAAACAATATATAAATGCCACAGTCTCTGACTTCAGAACATACGCCAATCAAAACAGAGGTACTCAAGTATAAAATAATATTCTTCATTCCTCTATCTATATTAATATTACTTCATATTGAATTAAAATGTTTCGTTCAAAATTAATAATTGCAATAAATACATAACTGGTTTTTTAACATTACTTTGTCAAGGTCTAAACCGATTGATATGCAGACTTGGTATTTTAATCTCGTTAAGATTGATTGGCCTGGCATTTTTCTTAATCCTTAAAGAAATACCGGTCATACTGGTGCAAGAGAAATATGCACTTTGCAGTTGGAGCATCTTCTTTTATAAAGTGCCTATTGTGCACGAGGTAATACGGCTTCACATTACCTGACGAAGTGTAGTAATTTAAATCATTCCAAAAACGAAACGAAATTTTCTATAAAATACGAAATATATACGATATTTTACTTGCACTGCCTATCAAGCTAGCGTACAGTTTGCATGTGCTGTTTTTGTGTCATTTTATTATAACCACAGTCCTACGAGGCGGAGCTTTTAAAGGAATAACGTTGTTTCCCCGATGTTCCAAGGCGAAATGTTTGAGAGATCAAACCCATCTCGACATCGAAGGATTTAGTAATGGCACATATTAAAATATTAATCAGACCAATTGTCGATGACGAGAATCAAATGGATACTGTCAATGTTTTTCATTTATTTTTCAGTTCGTTATTGTCAAAAAAGGAAACTACTTAGCTTAAACTTAGCGACTATTTACGAGAAATGTGTATGGATATTGAGAAGGTCAAAAGTTACATAACTAAATTACGCAGAAAAATAAACTAAGAAATATCTTACCACCATTTGACCGTAGACGTGGCCCAATGTTCAGAGTGTAGTTAGTTCCAGGTTGCAGACTGAAGTCGCCATACAAATCGTATCCCTTGCTTCCATTCACGCGTACAATGTCCACTCGGAGTTGGTAAGAATCACGTGACGTAATCTCGTATATGTATTTGAGACCTTAAATTTAAAACAATTTAAAATTACTTATATGATCAAAACGTAATGGAGAGCAATGTTGGTGAGTCAGTCGCTCATCGTTAGTTGTCCGTTGATTGCCGTATTCAATAACTTTATATAACTTTAAACTAAAAGCCCAAGTTTGAATTCTATCCAAATTTGACAAGAATTAGTGTAAATTGTCTTCACATATTTGCAGAAACATGACTTAATTAGCTCTATCAAATACAATTTACGAAATGTCATTTCTGTATGTAGAATCAGCTAAATGTTCTTGACAAAACTAGTAAAACAGTTGTTTTTCCTCTGAATGTAAAAAATAATAAATATATTCATGTAGTGTATATATAGGATCTTGCATGAGTGGTCGTTTTGTATTGNGGAAAATGTCGTTCCTGATTAGCCTGTGCGGACTGCACTTGCTTATCTGGGATAACAATTAACGCACGTGCATTACGGCCAGTTTTCCCAGAACGATGTTTATTGGAATACTGTTAATTTTAATGAATATGAAGTCTTGTGCTCTTGGGCTGCCCACCCGAAGACTGCACCACCTGCCAGGTAGGGCGACCAACAACCAAACTCGAATGCTTCGAGTGGAGAGCGTAACCGGGGTAACATATATCGAAAACAAAATTGTATTCACTCGCACTCATTTATAATGCATACCTACCAGTAAATTTGGGTATATTTGTTTGCATTGTTCGTTTCAAGATATACATACTTTATGCATTTGTTTATTTGCTCATTTTCGCCGCTCTGTATTGCTTTGCAGCGCTGTGTTCTTTTTGTATATTCCTTCATTGTATATCTCTAGATTATTTCTCTCCCTTAGATGACATGGTTACATTGCACGTTTTTTTTTAAATATGCAAGTCAGTTTAAAAACAATAAAATGGTAACACTGTGGTATGTCAAACTTTAATTCCTGACTCTACGGGAGATACATCACAGCTACTCAATTTACAGCCCCTTATATCGCCATTTATCATATATTGTTTATGTTCACATCAAGTCGGAAAATTAAAGCATGGGCTGAACCGCATTTTTTTTTTATAGGTGTCGCGTTTATTTGTGCAAAAACAATGCAGAATTCGTTCTATTAGAAGTAGGCGTGTAACAAATCGCGATTATAAGCAACAACCCCACGTGTCTGCACAACATAATTGGTATTTCTAATCTGTTGAAATCAGGTTATTCATAAACACAAATATTTTGACCATTTAGAGAGATGGTATATACTACAAATGAATTGAATGTACACGTTTAATAATTAGATGTTTGAATGATATGCTCTCCATACTTTGTCGTATAAGGCTTGCACATTTATTGTATCTGTGTGCTTGTTTATTTGGCACAGCCACAGTTTGGAATGCTATTTATTATACGAATATGTGACAAGTTGTATACGGAGAAACGTGCATGTGATATACACAAATCTTGGTATGCTGATCATGAAAAGTTGCAAAAATAAATATATTGATTTGTTTTACTCTTTTAGTTGAGTCCATATGGAGTAAAAAATATAATAAACATTTTTTTTTACAAAGGTTCCATAGACAACTATGATTTTATCAAGTAGACAATTAACCTTCCCTTAAAATCGATCTTCAAACGAATCGTTATTAACTTTTATTTGTGTAGGACGTGATTGATCAGTCTAGGCTATGTTTATTACACGTTTACATTTAGGGAATCGATTTAAGTAATAAATATAAATTATTAATAAATAAATAACTGAATAAATATTTGAATGAGTAATACAAATACATAAATAAACAAACAAACAATACATAAATACATAGATAAACAAATAAATAAATAAATGCGTATAATTTAACCATAAGTGGATTTGCTTATCTGTGTCGCGTTCTGAGAAAACTGGGCAAAATGCTTGTGCGTAAAGTGTCGTCCCAGATTAGCCTGTGCAGTCCGCACAGGCTTATCAGGGACTACATTTTCCGCCTAAATTGGATTTTTGCTAAGAAGAGACTTCATTTAAAGTAAAATGTCATAAAAGCGGAAAGTGTCGTCCCTGATTAGCCTGTGCGGACTGCACAGGCTAATCTGGGACGACACTTTACGCACATGCATTTGGCCCAGTTTTCTCAGAACACGACTTATCTGGTTTTAAATCGTTATGGTGCCACTAAACACCCTACACTTGGTCCAAAGACACCAAGTACTGGTTCTAGTTCCAGGAAACGGACTCGAGAGCGTTTATATAAGCCTCCGGCTTTCGATGCAATCGAGCTTAAATAAATAGGTTTAAACTAAACTAAACACCCTACACTGGTCTGGCCGCAGTGTTGTTAACTCAATATATTCGATTATGCCGGTCATGTGCAATTATTCACGATTTTTTCAAACACATTTTATGTTTTACATAAATATGCGTAGAGATTGGTATGTGTCGGTCACTTGTTTTTTTTTCTTTCTGCAGGCCATACAGAAACAATACGACCGTGATCACAGTTGGGATTGCGAAAAATAACAACGACAGCATTTGTAAACGTATCATTATAATCATGTGTTCGTGTTATCGCTTTTGTCCACAATAAATCGGTTGCTATTAGTTATGTAAATGATTATTCTATACTTGTGAACTACAACACCGTTTTTTTTTCACACACGTTTAAACATCATTGTGCTTGCAGCAAGACCGAGATAACTGCCATAAGTCATGGCACTGCTGTTGCGTTGTCCTGGTAGATAAAGTCCATTCAAGTTATATATATAGCAGGCATTAAACCACCAGCCTCCTTTCAGATTTACCGCACAATTATCCGAAAAAGCACGGTCAACGTCATGATCATATGTACTGAAGGCATTGCCGACCGGGGCAACATTAGAGATCACATCAAATGAGAGTGTGGTATCAACTGTAATATAAAATTAAAAATACATGTGTAAGCATATCAAGTATTATTTATTAACTTTGTATATAACTTTGTTATTGATGCGCGTGATTGTACATGTTCGCTACCCCCGTCACACCGGACTGGCGTCCTTACGGCGACCTAAGACTGTATTTCTGGAAATTTCTGATTGTCGTAGTAAGGACGCCAATGACTTTTTCGGTAAAAATGCTGTTTTTCGCCTTCCCGTCACACGTTCTGCGCGTCCTCACGGCGTCCTTTATACGTCCTTCGCGACCTTATCGCGTTCGTACTGCGTCCTTACGGCGCCCTAAAGACGCACTGGGGTCGCATTAGGAACGCCATAGTCGTAGTAGGGTCGCAATAGACGCCGTAAGGGCGCAATGAAGTCGCAGTAAGGACGCCATAGTCGTTCTGAGGACGCAATAGACGTACAAAGGACGTACTTAAGTCGCAATAAGGTCGCCGTACGGTCGCCTTGCAGTCAATGATCATTTTCTGTTGGTTTGAGGTGCGACCACACGACGTCCATGGCGACCTTATAGCGACCCTACCACGTCCCTACTACGACTATTGCGTCCCTACAACGTCCTTATAAGAACACCGTAAGAACGCCGGACTTCGCCGACAACTTTGAACATGTTCAAAGTGGTCGCCGTGGGCTCGCGTCCTGAGCAATTTTCGGCGTCCTCACTGCGTCTTCTTGCGTCCTTACTGCGTCCCTCCGGCGTCTATGGCGTCCTCACTGCGACCTGGGTCGCCGTAAGGACGCAGTAAGGACGCCAGTCCGGTGTGACGGGGGTATTATAAAATCAAATGAATGTCTTTAAAGGTGCATTTGTTTCAAAGTACTCTTACTTTTTTTAAGTAATAATAACGTTCTTAATGTTATGAAATGTATGTATATACATACGGTGTTATACATGTGTGACATACAGCTGTATTTAGAAACCAGTGCATTAACAAACAATATATAAATGCCACAGTCTCTGACTTCAGAACATACGCCAATCAAAACAGAGGTACTCAAGTATAAAATAATATTCTTCATTCCTCTATCTATATTAATATTACTTCATATTGAATTAAAATGTTTCGTTCAAAATTAATAATTGCAATAAATACATAACTGGTTTTTTAACATTACTTTGTCAAGGTCTAAACCGATTGATATGCAGACTTGGTATTTTAATCTCGTTAAGATTGATTGGCCTGGCATTTTTCTTAATCCTTAAAGAAATACCGGTCATACTGGTGCAAGAGAAATATGCACTTTGCAGTTGGAGCATCTTCTTTTATAAAGTGCCTATTGTGCACGAGGTAATACGGCTTCACATTACCTGACGAAGTGTAGTAATTTAAATCATTCCAAAAACGAAACGAAATTTTCTATAAAATACGAAATATATACGATATTTTACTTGCACTGCCTATCAAGCTAGCGTACAGTTTGCATGTGCTGTTTTTGTGTCATTTTATTATAACCACAGTACTACGAGGCGGAGCTTTTAAAGGAATAACGTTGTTTCCCCGATGTTCCAAGGCGAAATGTTTGAGAGATCAAACCCATCTCGACATCGAAGGATTTAGTTATGGCACATATTAAAATATTAATCAGACCAATTGTCGATGACGAGAATCAAATGGATACTGTCAATGTTTTTCATTTATTTTTCAGTTCGTTATTGTCAAAAAAGGAAACTACTTAGCTTAAACTTAGCGACTATTTACGAGAAATGTGTATGGATATTGAGAAGGTCAAAAGTTACATAACTAAATTACGCAGAAAAATAAACTAAGAAATATCTTACCACCATTTGACCGTAGACGTGGCCCAATGTTCAGAGTGTAGTTAGTTCCAGGTTGCAGACTGAAGTCGCCATACAAATCGTATCCCTTGCTTCCATTCACGCGTACAATGTCCACTCGGAGTTGGTAAGAATCACGTGACGTAATCTCGTATATGTATTTGAGACCTTAAATTTAAAACAATTTAAAATTACTTATATGATCAAAACGTAATGGAGAGCAATGTTGGTGAGTCAGTCGCTCATCGTTAGTTGTCCGTTGATTGCCGTATTCAATAACTTTATATAACTTTAAACTAAAAGCCCAAGTTTGAATTCTATCCAAATTTGACAAGAATTAGTGTAAATTGTCTTCACATATTTGCAGAAACATGACTTAATTAGCTCTATCAAATACAATTTACGAAATGTCATTTCTGTATGTAAGAATCAGCTAAATGTTCTTGACAAAACTAGTAAAACAGTTGTTTTTCCTCTGAATGTAAAAAATAATAAATATATTCATGTAGTGTATATATAGGATCTTGCATGAGTGGTCGTTTTGTATTGAATTTATTAAACGAGTCATCTAAATGAAGATAAAAACGAGGCTTGCCGAGTTTTTATCTTCATTTAGATGACGAGTTTAATAAATTCAATACAAAACGACCACTAATGCAAGATTCTATTTATAACATGACCAACAAAATGCTTTAAAACACACATGTATTCCCCTCCGTGCCATATAGAGGAAAGGTCGATATCTATAACGAAGCAGCAATGCGGTCATTGTGTGTACCTGAGCATGAGAAGTAGTTCTGGACGAATAAGCCTATATGGTTGTGTAACTATAAGCTGCACTCCGCAGTAAAAAAAATGCATTGTGGGTAAGCAAGTTGCGGTTGTAAATGCCTTGTCTTTGACAGCGCGTATGAATATCTTTTAAGTGATTCGGCTAATTTGCATAGTTATATAACTAGTGAAATAACACCCGTGTAAAAAACAAAATTGAGCATTCCGTTATTTCACTCCTAGAGCGTAAGTCATGTTATAAGTAGAATTATTTTTACTATATTCAAATGTTTAACCCTCTTTCATCACATTTTATTTTTAATTGTCAATCGTTTCATAGCAAATATGAGATTTTGAGTATTTTAAAAGCGTGGATATTTCAAATGTTATATAAAAGATGTCGTATTTAAAGTTAAATCCTGAAGATGGAATCATGTAGTACTATCATTTAACTGTATTGAATAAAATATGCACATATGTTCATACTAAATCATATGTTTATAAAATACTTTAAATGCACCTGTTATATAACATGCTTATTAGATTCATAAACTCTTACCAAGCCAGTGTTCAGCGTGAACAAATCCAAAACCGTATTCATAGTCCCTGAAGTTTCGAGTAAAATTCTCACTACCATCGAACCGCTTTTTAAAGACCTAAAGAAAAGACACAAATCGGGTACTAAAATAAAATGAAAAAGTAAAATTCATACAGCAGGTTGTTATGTACAACCCCTAAATTATGACATAATGCCATGGCCAAGTGTGTTCGTTTTCATGTAAACATTTGATTTTTTTTTTAAATTCAATATTCGTTTATAAACAACCATACATGGTCACTATCGCTTTATTATTGATTGTTACATCCTTGAGTAGTGTTACATCGTATAATATCCATGTGTATATCCGCCCTACTGGAATAATAGAAAGTCGATCCTTTGACCATACACACATGAATTATTGGTAGTTTACAATGACTACAATAGTTCGACACTTCAAGCATAAAGAGGGTTTGTTATTTAAAAGAATGACATAAAATATATAAATTATCAAAATAATCGTTATTGGAATAAAACATAATATTTTTTTGCGTTCGTTATAAATATATTAATGCGAAAGTACCGGAATGATTTGAAAACCTTTAATTCTAGTCAATCAATTATCATTCCTGTGCATATTTTGCAACAATATGCCCAGTGTTAAAGGAGGATCTCAAGTTTGCGTTCACCCATGAAGGCTGATGCAATAGTTGTTATGTCCAATCATTATCAGGATATGATCCGATGCAAGATTCCAATCGGTCATTCAACAGAACTGTTTATTTTAAAGCGTGGGGATGTTGTATTGATCTCTGCTGTCTGGACGTCCGTCCGTCCGTCCTGGCCACTATCTCTTCCTACACTATTAGCACTAGAACCTTGAAACTAACACACATGGTAGTTATGAGCAACAGTGCAACGGTGCACTATTTGGAATGTTAATCTGACCCCTGGGTCAAAAGTAATGGGGGCGGGGCAGTTTTCCTTATATGGCTATAGTAAAACCTGGCCACTATCTCCTCCTACACTATTAGCACTAGAACCTTGAAACTTACACACATGGTAGCTATGAGCATATGTGCGACAGTGCACTATTTGGAATTTTGATCTGACCCCCCCCAACATTTTTTTTTCGTACCCAACATTTTTCGTACCCAATTTTATTTTCGTACACATTTTTTTTTTTCGTACCCATTTTTTTTTCTACCCACACTTTTTTTCGTACCCAATTATTTTTTTCGTATCAACATTTTTTTCCTACCCAATTTTTTTTCCCTACCCAATTTTGTTTTTCCAACCCAAATTTTTTGTCGTACCAAATTTTTTTTCGTACCCAATTTTTTTTCGAACCCCATTTTTTTTTGGCATACTTTTTTCGTACCAAAAATTTTCGTACCCCAATTTTTTTTCGTACCCAAAAGTTTCGTACCAACATACACAATTGTGGTCATGTAGATAAACTTAAATTGATGCTTTTATATCCATCCTCTTCAAAAGCATCGTCACACCAGTACTGTCAGTACTTTGATTATGACAACACGGTCTATCTCTATCATCCATGTCCACATTACCCACCCCAGAGTCCCGCCCACATAGGCCACACCCACCCAAAATTGCCTTTAACTATAACTTCTTCATTTCTACACCGATTCACTTCTAATTGACACTGAACTTCTCTTATGACAATACGGTCAATCTCAACTATGCTTGGCCCAATAACCAACTCTGGGGCGCCCCGCCCACATAGACAACGCCCACCCAAAATTTAGTTTTAACATAACTTCTTCATTTATTCACCAATTGACTTCAAATTAATACTGAACATCTCTTATGACAACACGGTCTATCTCGACCATCCATGTCCAGATTATCCACCCCGGGGCCCCACCAACATAGGCCTTGCCCATCCAAAATTGCCTTTTAATATTAACATCTATGCGGCGTGGGGATACGCGTCGGCCTCTGCCGCGCAAGCATTCTAGTTTCATTATGAATTTACTAACCACGCTTGCATTTGCCAAGACCGTCTCGTGGACGCAAGTCCAATATCGTGGTCAGCTTTTATTCCAAAGTAGTGTGTTTTAAAATTGTTTTCATTTATTGAACATTCGGTATTATTGTATTATGAAATGTGTGTCAATTAGTGTAATTATTGTGATATTCATTTAATCAATATTAAAAGTATCGCATGTTTTGTTCGGTTGTACAAATATTGTCATTGTGTTGTTTTAGGTCTTTTCGTCTATGGCCTATATTGGTCGCCGTCTACAAATAAATAGATAAAGCATATCTATGGACTTTGTTTGTTATAAGCCACTCACCCCAAACCCACTACACACAGTTCACATTTATGTTAGTGAGAGTGAATGGAGTGGCAATATTGTATTTGTAATGTAACTGATACTACCGTCCATCCTCCTCCATCCGTCTCCATGTCACAGTACACCTGTATTTTCGTGTGAGTTAGAGGACTGGTGATGGTGTACACACCACTAAGCTGGACTGCAAAACTGCTAAGTAGCTCGGAGCAATCTTTCACTAAACAAAAAGCAACAACAATGTATCAAAACATAAAGTTCTTGACTTGTATCCAGATTTCCTCCTGCATTTATTTCGTTTCTATAAAATAGAGAGCTAACTACTCATTAGTCAAACTGATCATATTGTTAAATTGTTATATCAAATATAGCGATCTTTACTTCGTATTTCCCTATGTAGTTATAACATTGAACATAATATACCATAACCAGTGTTGTACTATTGGATGAATACCTTGTCAGCAGTTAACTGATTCATACAAAAGGATAAAACATGTAAAACGTTACCTTCGCATTTAGATGTGGAACAACCTTGTGTTTGCGTCGTAAGGCCAGGACAATCTCTCCCGCCATGTAGAGGTGCTGGATTGGCGCACACTCGAGTACGTGTCTGGTTACAGTGAGATGTACACACGGACCATGTAGTCCATGTTCCCCATTGTCCGTCCACTTAAAACACTAGCTTATGTTAAATACTATTAAAATATAGTATATGGTACGGAATCCGGATAGTGCCATCTATAATCTCGCCGTTTTTTTTTTATCAAGGGCGACACCCGACACACGAAGCGATACTCGATATTTTGCGCGACAGTCGCGGCGACGCACGATATTTTGCGCGACAGTCGCCTATTTTGCGCGACAGTCGCCTATTTTGGCATATAAATACAAAGTTATGAATTGATGTTGTTTCACAGGTAGATATACATATACATACACAGTTATGAATTGATGTTGTTTAACATGTGGTATACCAATGTTGTGACTTTATAAGTTATTTTATCATTAGTTGATATCATTAATGAATACAAATCAGATACTCGCTGAATATCCACCATGGTGCCAATTTAAAATATATTGGGTACGGATTTCTCTATATTTTAAACAATGGAAAAATGCATGAAATTCACAATCAATAACACGTGTATTATTTGTATCAAGACAAAAAAAGCATAGTCTATCATCAAATGGGATATTTGATTGTCTACCTATCTGAATATTTAATTTATGATTAGAACATCTAAATTAAGAAAATGCCAATTTATTTATAAATGGTATGTGTTCTGAGGTAAGATATCTTTCAGTATCTAGCATAGTTGTGTACTACATGTAATGGTGACTAAAGCGAGACGAATTGTTTTTATCATTTTACCAGTTTTTAGTATATAAATCAGAAATGCGTTAGCGAAAGTGTCTTATGCATAAACGAACATCACTAATTTCTTGACTTATTCATACTTATCCATAGACATAACGAAATAACATTGTTTTTAATTTTGAAGCCCAACAGTTTCTTCCGGAGTCATCTAAAGCTTTTAAAATTATATAACATTGTTGAGGGTATGCCGGTATCTATGATTAGGCATAGTTAGTAACTTAGTGTTACCTACTTTGTCAGTTTTATAAAATATTGGTGTAAGTTACACCAATAGTTTATAAAATTGACAAAGTAGGTAACACATAATGGGCAGCGCCTGCATTCACCATGATCAAAACATGTGTTAGTAGGTTTTTAAACTTTTAACATGCAAAATTGTTTACACATTTTGTAATGTACAACTTCAATTGAGTCAATATACTCGTATCTCCATATTTGTGATCCAAAACATTGGATCGGTTTTATTATACTATCGAACTATATAAATAATTCTTTAATCGGAACATATCCAAATGATTTTTTATAATTGTAAATAACAAAAACAGTTTTTTTTTTGCTTGTGCACTTAGCTTTTCATGTGTAGCACTCCAAGATAATTTTGGTGTGAACATCAATCCCATGTATTTATTAATAGAGGTAGTATTTATTCGCGTGCCATGGAAACTCCAATGTTCGTTATAGATAACTTCTGCCATTCCAGTTAAGGAACAAAATTCGTCAATAACGTTTAATTGCTGTTATAATTTGATGGCTGTTTCGGCACAACCTAGCTACATCGTCTGCGAACATAGGACATATAATGTCGTGAATTTCATTAGTTATGAATATACCAGATCCACATTTTTCACGTAACATCGTAGATAATTCATCGATAAAAAGATGTTAAAATAGTTGGACTTGTATTATCACCTTGCCTGGTTCCAATATTACCTTTAAAAAACTCTGTTATGTTTACCTGTGAAAATAAAGTCTGTTGGTTAGGTTGGGTTTTAGTACTTTGGACTTTAACACATGAATAAAGCGAGTTATACATACTTAGTCAAACATTTAGAAATGTTTCATGTATGCCTTTTCTTTGTAGAGATTGGAATAGTACATGGTGATTGATTTTATCAAAAGCTTTACGGAATTCAATGTAAAGACACTAAAATGTACATGCTTTTTGACAGATATGTTTTAACTATAGCTTGTAGATATAATATGTTATCGATTGCTGAGTAACCAGAACGAAAGCCTGACTGTGATTCATCAATTTTATTATTGGTTTCTGCCCATTCGTACAATCGTTTATTAATGACACCCGTGAAAATGTTATACATTGTATTTGTTAGTGATAACCCACGATAGTTTTCTGGCATATGTGTTGGTCCTGATTTGTGAAAAGGACAGATAATACTTTTCCCCCATGAATTCGGGAATTCTTTGGTATCAAAAATGTTGTTTAAAATCATAACTAAATATGGTGCTAAATATCAATAGTGTATTTATAATATTCTGAGGGGATGCCGTCTATGCCGCAACTTTTACCATTCTTTAATTTTCTAATGGGATCTTCGACTTCTGATAAAACAAGTGGTTTATTAAGAGAAATTGTATAAGAAGCAGGATCTACAGCCTTATCGTCTAATAAAATGGTTGGTGCGTTCGTATCATATAGTAAATTATAGAAATAATCCCGCCAATCATTTGGACTTAAACTTATGGCAGTGCATGTTTTTAGTTTAGCCTTTTTAATTTGTGTCCACAAACACCACAACGACTGAAGTATATGCAAACGTAAACGTACCCGTGACATCAGAACTTGACCAAGAACTGATCTTGCCGTATATAGCTTCACACTGTATGATATCAGTGATTTAATAAAGTACCATATGTGCTTTTGTATAAGTATTACTTACTATTAATAAATCCACATATGAATTATAGGAGTGTCTACCACTCAAACATTAAACACATATATTGCAATAAAGTTCCGTTACAAACTTGACACAGCCCATGTATAAACGTGTACTTCCATCTAGAGCATTATGCATATATAAATTTAAATAATATCCTACATCCATCCAAACTTTAACAAGCCGATACAATGAAAAACCTTTCATAATTGACAACATTTGTAAACTATTACTTTTCAGCCACATTATAAATCAAACGGTGCTATGTTCAGTTGCATCAATGTGGAATACACCGTTCATTTATATTACTTAATAAACATAAATCACGCATTATCATGCCGATAGAAAAAGTAGAGACTTATTTGTATGAATGTAAAAAACACACACATTCGCCACCTAACAAAAATACAAAAGTTTCGTTGTTCTCGGATGGGCTGTCTAGCTGCCAGCTGTTTATTGTTTAAGGGATGGGTTATTTCTCTATATGTTGATTACTTTATACGAAGTTGTTTTTAACCTACCTTGATCACAGTTCTTTCCGGTCCATCCATTCTCACACTGACAAACGTAGTCGATGCTGCTTTCAAAACAATTGCCATGGACACACGGTGCACTGGCACATGGGCCCTGTCCTAAAATACAACATGTAGTCAAAGATAGCTGTTATTAAAAAAAAAACGCTTTTAACATGAAGCAGCTAAATTAGTTAAATAACGGTGTGCATAATATTAAAACCTCGCACGTGAAGAGAATAAAATAATGATTAATGATTTAATATGATATTTTATTATGCCACTAGTGCACAGTAACATTGAAAATGCTGATCCAAAATTGTTAAGTGTTATTATACCACTGACTGATAACACTTATTATTTCCAAAATCATAATGTCCTCGACAGATAATACAATTTCAGCCGTGCCCACATTTGAGATTCTCATGATTCTTTGCAATGTTAAATCATTCACAACTCGTATGATATGGCGTTTGGAAAGGTTCGGTAAGCCTCGCCTTTAAACGATGTAACGCTCGTCTTTTACATTTCCGAAATAGACTCGTCTGATGCCACATGTTATCAAAATTCAGCAACCATAATTTTATATTATTTGTATAATGTAAACATGTATTTTTTTGTTTATGAAGAGACTCATAACTTTTGAACAAATTACTACACACAAAACTACTTACGTTGATCGCAATGTTTGCCTTGCCAGCCTTGTTCACATTGACAAAAATAGTCCGCTGATCCCGAGAAACAGTTGCCATGCAAACACGGATTACTGGAGCATAGGTTAAGATCTGAAATGTTTTTACAACTGAATACATAGACAGAAGAGTTATTGACCATACATTACCATTGTAACTAAAACGTTTGGCTCGTT
>VMBQ01007330.1:0-45571 GCA_007657795.1 Dreissena rostriformis | reverse complement strand
ATGAAGTGAAAACACCAAAAATAAACAACGGTTGCGATTGACACCTATATACTGTTAGATGCGTCTAATATCACTTTAATTGTAAATTTATCTGATGTAAACCAAACTTAGATATAGTAAATAATAAAATTATTGTTGTTGTTATGTTTCACCGTTTTCAGTAAAATATTATAACACGCTTTATTGCCATTACAAAATTATTTGATTTATTTTCTATTCGTTTTTTTTGTGTTTGTTCAAACAGCCATTCAAAGCGTCAACTTGAATATTATAATCATAGAAATGTGCATGTACATTTATAATAGGATGCGTACTGATCATATATGCTTACATCCTGTTTCAAAATCGTTTGTGTCTGTCTGTGGTTAACTTTGTTTTTGTAAACAACGACACTGTTTTAAGACACCTTATTCAAATTTACAAACACCGAACCACATACCGGTACTCTTCAACCTTTCTATTTCAATCAACAAATGTATTTAAAGCAGTAGTAACGCAACTGCGTTATTTTTGTGAACACCATTATTATTGAATCACAATTTTCCATCAAACAATCTTAAAGGCCCATCAACACTCAAAATCAACGAATATTTCGTAAAATATTTCGGAAAATAAAGTTAACCCATAACAAATCAGTGTTCCTTATAGAAAAAGCCAAAATGTCAACGCTAGATGTGGTCTGGTAATAAAGATTTAACAAGATACAAAATGCTCTTTTTTATTTTTTTGTTTCCCATTTTAATTTCCCGCACGGATATCTATTCATACGACACAGGAACACTAACATGGTACATGAACATGTGTTGAATATATTGTACCCCAAGATATAAAAAAAGAGCATTTTATATCTTATATTTTACGAATATTCGTTGATTTTAAGTTTTACTGGGGCTTTAATATTAGTACGACATCTTGTTTAAAGCGGGACTGTACGATTTTGTCAAATATTTATGAATTTTTATAAAATGTATTAAACATTAGTATACATATATTTCAATATAAATTAAAATAAAAGTTAAGAAGAACATGTGTCGAAAAATGCGAAATAAGCCAGATATTTAAATCTAAAATTGAAATTGGCTTCCAGCCGAATTCGCCAGCATATATATAATACATGTACAATGTGAATCTAAATTTAGTTTTAGTGCAGATTCGTTCATACGACACAAAGACACAATTTTGTTTCCTTACAAATACGAGTAAAAGTGTCGGCATCGGCTTTAACCAGCGCTAACTTGTCTTTGCTGCATTTTATGAAATTCGTCTTCAAAGTATAATTTTTATTGCCTATTTTGAGTCATCGTTACATAATTTTATCAATATATTTAAATTTAACACATGTAAAAATCGTTCAGTCCCGCTTTAACGAAAATCAGAGAGCAAGATAATCTTTGTAACTATCATTAACACACTGTTAAACTCTTCTTAGCGAAAATCCAGTTTAGGCGGAAAGAGTCGTCCCGGATTAGCCTGTGCGGACTGCACAGGCTAATCTGGGATGACACTTTACGCACAAGCAATTTGCCCAGTTTTCTCAGAATACGCCACATATGTCTATTTCCAAATTTCGTGAACTCGATTTTAACAAGGCGCTTTTTATAAAACAGGTTAACTCCAATTTCACTTGAGTCACTTTAACGTTATACGTGTCATTCGTGTTCTAAATACAATACTATAAGATATGACACTTTAGATTGAATCACGTTCAATTAATGACAGAGTTGTTTTGAACGTACATTCACGTGTTAAATATGATACCACTTCGCAATATTTGTGTTTTATTGGTGATATTTAATTGCATAAATGGTACGTATATTTTTTGACTCTATTAGTTCTAACGCACTAATTATCTTTTTTATATCTTGCCAATTACTTGTTTTGTGTAACTATTTATGTAGTATTTAGTTTTCCGAATTAAATGTAGTCAAATTTACTTTTACAACTGTAGTAGGTTAATCAAAGACTTATTTTTATACCAAATTCTATCGTATGTTTTTTTAATTTATCGTCATGAAACGGAGTATAAATTTCGAACATTTTTTTTTCTTTTCTGGAATATACATTATCATAAATTGTAAACGAACATCATATGCACAGAGATTTGATTGGTTGTGAGTAATTTGACAAACTGACAACAATGTATTTGTTTAATTAAAGCAAGAACAACAACCGACTGAATAATGTGTACTAATTGTTCCACTTAGCCTCCGTTCACGCCAGTAAAAGCACAGACTGTGTGAACACTCACTGCAAAATGGACCCGTGCGTATACTCAGATCCGGCAACAATGTGCGCAAACCATCCCGGAGCTGAGTGCAGGTAAGACATAATAATATTTTTTTTTAGGTAACCAGCCAAACACAAAAACAATGCCAGGAACATTTTTACATAGTTTGTCACCCCATTAAGTGTTATTCCTTTTTAACTTTTTATAAAATAATTGTTGTTTATAATAGATTTTCACCCTACCCAATAAGTGTTATGCTTTGTTTCGTGAAATAATGCTGCTACAGGAGTTGGGCATCTAGCTGAATTTACCATATTGAAAACAATAAAGATATGTTTTTGATTCGATGGCACTAATCTCATATTAATATATGCCTACTTAACAAACCAAACATAAAATGCCGGTCAATCGCTATTTTTATGTTATTTGTTCATGTACTAGTCACTTGAAACTAACAGTTTTCAGGTCTAAAAGATTCGTTTGCAGATACTGAAAATGATCGAAACGAGAAATCACCGATACATGTATTTCTTTAAATAGTAAATCTGGTATTTTTGTAAATAATCACATGAAATGTAATTTGCTTCGTTACTGCACTATTTGTAACGTTTCGTGTCTTATCGTATTGGTTTACTACAAATTATCTGTATTTTAGGGCAAACTACTGCAATGGTTGTTATACTGACTTTTGGGAGAATGGCGCAGAGTTAACGGACTGTCTTGACATCACTCTGGGATGAAAACCACGACAGTCTACGATTGGCGCGTGTTTGATTGCACAATGGTTTTGTGTATGTGATCATCCTTTAATAAATGAACACGATAATACATGTTTTTTTTATTGTTTAACACTGACTGCATAGGTTTATATACATACGATTTCTTTTTCTAAATTCTAATAATAAATTATATGATGAGATAGGTAGACAATCAAATAATATATTTGATGATAGACTGTGCCATTTTTGTCTGGATAAAATAATATACGTGTTATTGATTGTAATTTTCATGCTTTTTTACATTGTTTAAAATATATTGATTAACTTAAATACAATTGTTTGAGTTTAAGTTTATACCTAAACAGTATTTCAGATTTTGTTTTGGTTTGCGCTCTTCAATGAAATTGTGTGATATCAAATGAAGTTCTGTGTACAATTGACACACTAATGTAAATTACGCAAGGGTTCACTAGCGCTCGATTGGTCATTGTCGGCTTGAGTACTACTTTAATGTACTCCGGGTACTCTTAAGTATACTTAAATGTACCCCGGGTACGGAAAATATACAAAAACGGACCCGGCGAATTGAGACTGTAACCAAGTTTATTCCCGCCCAAAGTCCGATGTCGTAGAACGCGCTACGGAATACGAAACAAAATTCTCTTTGAACAAAACCTGCATCAGCATTCTTTTTTGAGTATAAGTTTCGATGAGATAGAGGCCATTTAACAAAATATTGACATACATATGAACACAATTAATTTGGAAAAAAATAGTCGACAACGATAAATTTAGCGTTAGAATTCCCGGGTACGTTTTAGTACATATTTCGTACACGGGGTACATTTAAGTTTACTTAAGAGTACCCGGGGTACATCTAAGTAGTAGACCAATGCCCCACTTGCCAGTGGCTCTATACATGTGTGGATTTTGTGAGACAACTCTCTGTCCTCCGTGCAAGAAGTATTGATAATAAATTGGCAACTATGGTCGAAATACCAGTTTCCAATTCTATGTAACATGCCTAGTTGCCTTTGCATGCATACATACATAGTCCATAGTGGACTACTTTTTGGTCTTTCACTTTCGGTAAAAGGACAAATGCAGTTAATACTTGTAGCAGGCGATTTAACTCTTTAAAATGTATCAACATCCTAATTCATTCGTTCTTAAATGTCAATATATACATGCGTTGAATGGATACATTTCAAACAATAGGCCGTATAAGAATTATAGCCGTAAGTTATTTATCCAGTCCTTCGTTTTTATTGATTTGTTTTTAACCGAAAGCAAATCAATCGCCAAAACTGCACGCGCTTGCCTGCTGAGATTACGCCAGTGGATTACATCGCTCATTCAGTTCAAGGACGCGAGTGCCTGATAATTTTATTATATCATCTACAAGTCTTTGTCGAAAGGCCAAATAAGTAGTCCGCTATAAACATGGACTAGGCATGTAAAGGAAGGAAGGCATGTAAATCACAGGTTTAAATGAACCCTTTAGAGTCTTCTATACTGTCATTTAGCTGTAGGATAAATATTGTTGTACACGTTGTTATATCATGGACACAACCAGTACATATAGGATCTGACATGAGTTTTCATATCATACCATATTTTATTAAACGAGTTCAGGAATTTTGTTAGTAAGCGAGCCTTCGGCGATCTTACTCACGAATTTCCTGGACGAGTTTTATAAAATATGGTATGATATGACAACGAGTGTCAGATCTTTTTTACCACATGCTTTTAAACTAAATAAAATACATCTTAATTGACCAAAGAAATGCTGATAGATCTTAAAGTTGTTTACTATCGTGACGTCATTTCATGTTGACGACGTCATTTCACCAAAATAAAGCCATGCAATTGGTTAGCTATTGATTCTGTAGCCAATGAAAACGCTTAAAAATGTTGTATTACACATATGTAATATAAAAAAAATACGTAATGTCTGTATTACATTGAAAACAAGGTATAGCATGTGATAAATTGTTTTATTATATACCTGTTAAATGCTTTTAACAAAATACAGGTTGTATCAATCGTTGAAATAAATCCGTATTATGCTGCTCGCTGTTTTCCGATTCCGTATTACCATACTAGCCGGACTTCTTTCTTCGACCCATTTAATGACGTCATATTTTAATGACGTCACATTAAATGACGTGACATTTTAGTCATTGTTTTGTCAGTTTTGTTAAAGCAAAAAAATACAATTGATGGCTGTTTTCGTTAGTTGTTGTATATAATTAAAGAAATATTACGCTAGTCAATTGTTCCAAGGGTTTGTATCAGTCCCGTGGCTTGCGCAATTTCGTATCACACGAGAGGCGGATATACGTCATCACACAAGCCACTCGACTGATACAAACTCTTGGAACAATTGACTAGCGTAATATTCCGTATTTATTATACATGTATATACTCAAACCCGGTATTATCGCGGGTATGCTAGTCTCGCGGTATTGCGTTTATGCCCACAGGCTTTTGTTTACTAACACACATTAGCGACCTTCTTGTTAAATTTGTAAGAAAAAAACATCTCTCGCTGCCAATATCAATCGATTCTTGGTAATTATATGTCCAACAAATGATGGGGAACATAATTTGAAGCCGAAATCTACTAAAAATCTTAAAATGAAATTTCCCATTCAACTTCTTCACTTTTTAGATTTGTTTGCGTACGTCTTCTTGCAGGTACTTGGGTTATTCGTTATTATTATTTTTGAACTTCTTTCGGTTGCACACTACTTTTTATGTCCTCCAGTCTATCATGGGGAGCATATTGTTTTTGCCCTGTATGTTGGTTTATTTGTTGGTTTGTTAGTTTGTTTGTTGGTTTGTTTGCGTCAAACTTTAACATTGGTCATAACTTTTGCAATATTGAAAATAGCAACTTCATATTTGGCATGCATGTGTTTCTGATGGAGCTGCACATTTTGAGTGGTGAAAGGTCAAGGTCAGCCTTCAAGGTAAAAAATATGGGTCAATATCGCTCAAAAGGGGGCATAGTGTTTCACAAACACATCCTGTGTTTTTAAGGAACTTGTTCACGTTTTGGTGAATTGACAAAATAAACAAAAAAAATGTTTCAGATCTGCAAATTTTCGTTGTAGTTATGATATTTGCGACGAAACAGTAATACTTAACATTGACCATGCTCTTAAATATCCATTATATCCATCGTTTATCAATTTTTAAATCTAAAAATTATAAAGCGTTACAAACGCGAAACGATTGAATAATATGGAGAGTTCTGTTGTTATCGTTATGGTTTGTGACATAACGAGGATTGCTAGACTTTTACTCCGAGGGTCAGTGGTTTGAGTCCCGATGTGGATTACTATTTTTTCTTTCTTTAATTTTTCTTCTGTTTTATACTTGAGCTATTTATTTGCAATGCTTACATTTTTCAATTTAAAGCATTTAATGACAAACTTCAAAACATGCGAAAATCTGTGAAGAAGTCCCTTTAAATTATTGTTCTGGTGAGACCCTAACAAAATACGAATGTGTCGAGTTTAATTGATTTTTTAAGAAAAAATTGGAACAGTGTTTGAAAATTACCNGTTTAATAAAATATGGTATGATATGACAACGAGTGTCAGATCTTTTTTATCACATGCTTTTAAACTAAATAAAATACATCTTAATTGACCAAAGAAATGCTGATAGATCTTAAAGTTGTTTACTATCGTGACGTCATTTCATGTTGACGACGTCATTTCACCAAAATAAAGCCATGCAATTGGTTAGCTATTGATTCTGTAGCCAATGAAAACGCTTAAAAATGTTGTATTACACATATGTAATATAAAAAAAATACGTAATGTCTGTATTACATTGAAAACAAGGTATAGCATGTGATAAATTGTTTTATTATATACCTGTTAAATGCTTTTAACAAAATACAGGTTGTATCAATCGTTGAAATAAATCCGTATTATGCTGCTCGCTGTTTTCCGATTCCGTATTACCATACTAGCCGGACTTCTTTCTTCGACCCATTTAATGACGTCATATTTTAATGACGTCACATTAAATGACGTGACATTTTAGTCATTGTTTTGTCAGTTTTGTTAAAGCAAAAAAATACAATTGATGGCTGTTTTCGTTAGTTGTTGTATATAATTAAAGAAATATTACGCTAGTCAATTGTTCCAAGGGTTTGTATCAGTCCCGTGGCTTGCGCAATTTCGTATCACACGAGAGGCGGATATACGTCATCACACAAGCCACTCGACTGATACAAACTCTTGGAACAATTGACTAGCGTAATATTCCGTATTTATTATACATGTATATACTCAAACCCGGTATTATCGCGGGTATGCTAGTCTCGCGGTATTGCGTTTATGCCCACAGGCTTTTGTTTACTAACACACATTAGCGACCTTCTTGTTAAATTTGTAAGAAAAAAACATCTCTCGCTGCCAATATCAATCGATTCTTGGTAATTATATGTCCAACAAATGATGGGGAACATAATTTGAAGCCGAAATCTACTAAAAATCTTAAAATGAAATTTCCCATTCAACTTCTTCACTTTTTAGATTTGTTTGCGTACGTCTTCTTGCAGGTACTTGGGTTATTCGTTATTATTATTTTTGAACTTCTTTCGGTTGCACACTACTTTTTATGTCCTCCAGTCTATCATGGGGAGCATATTGTTTTTGCCCTGTATGTTGGTTTGTTTGTTGGTTTGTTAGTTTGTTTGTTGGTTTGTTTGCGTCAAACTTTAACATTGGTCATAACTTTTGCAATATTGAAAATAGCAACTTCATATTTGGCATGCATGTGTTTCTGATGGAGCTGCACATTTTGAGTGGTGAAAGGTCAAGGTCAGCCTTCAAGGTAAAAAATATGGGTCAATATCGCTCAAAAGGGGGCATAGTGTTTCACAAACACATCCTGTGTTTTTAAGGAACTTGTTCACGTTTTGGTGAATTGACAAAATAAACAAAAAAAATGTTTCAGATCTGCAAATTTTCGTTGTAGTTATGATATTTGCGACGAAACAGTAATACTTAACATTGACCATGCTCTTAAATATCCATTATATCCATCGTTTATCAATTTTTAAATCTAAAAATTATAAAGCGTTACAAACGCGAAACGATTGAATAATATGGAGAGTTCTGTTGTTATCGTTATGGTTTGTGACATAACGAGGATTGCTAGACTTTTACTCCGAGGGTCAGTGGTTTGAGTCCCGATGTGGATTACTATTTTTTCTTTCTTTAATTTTTCTTCTGTTTTATACTTGAGCTATTTATTTGCAATGCTTACATTTTTCAATTTAAAGCATTTAATGACAAACTTCAAAACATGCGAAAATCTGTGAAGAAGTCCCTTTAAATTATTGTTCTGGTGAGACCCTAACAAAATACGAATGTGTCGAGTTTAATTGATTTTTTAAGAAAAAATTGGAACAGTGTTTGAAAATTACCATGGTTTATTTTTTGTGTGTCTAATATATCCTTTTACCGCAGAAATACCCGATGTGATTATAGATACGAATGACGGACAGTAGCGTTGTTTTTGTTGTGACTACAGTTATTGTTTTTCTTTGTAAAAGAGTAGTTCTGAAATGCAGTAATGTCAAACGTTATATTCTATAATTCAATCATTCATCCGAGTTATAAACATTGTGTTTGGACGCGAATGAGTATTCCTTTAGTACCGCGAGAATACCGTGTTGCATGAAAGAAAAGGCCAATTTGTGCCCTGGAAGAAAACAGAGACTATTTGTACAATGTGTGACCGATTGAATACCGTGTTGCATGCTAATCTTTTGTTTATATTGGGTCAGTTGCCTTCAATTACAAATACAAGCTGTTGACTTAACTGGACTTGTCTTATCAATACGATTTACACATGATAAAGTGCTTAATTTAGTTCAGTGCGACATTTACGCAAATTTAGTGCTTATTTTTTATCAGAGGTTTTATTTATGTGCGACCAGAGCCTACATTTATTTATGTCAATGGGTTACATAATATGTACACGGTTCAGAGTAATTGATAGTACTCTACGAGGCCTGGATCATTGGTGTAAAAAAAATGGTTTTTACTGCTTGATCATGTTTTAAATCAACTACACGAATCGCGTATTTACTGTGAAGTCTCAGTTGTTTATAAAAAGTAAAACACAGATTAGACAAAAGGTACATGAATTTTGAAAATTATTTTTATTTCTCAGTTTTTGTTTTTTAGGTCCATTTATTTAATGCTTTCCGGTGGCTTATAGAGAAATATCAGTGAATTAAAACTGATAATTTCCCTGTTTCAATCAATGAAAATTATCAGTGAAAATTATCGATAATTTTCAATGTTTACTGTGAAATGACGTCATTATGTTGACGAAATGACGCCATTATCCCAACGACAGTCTTTAGTTAAACTCTTTAACAATATATATAAACTGTGAAAAAAAGCATGAAATAAAAAGAAAATTTGTTGGATTCGGTGGAATATCGATTTTAATTCACTCGTGATCATAGAAAATATATATTTTCACTCGTGGCTGCGCCACTCGTAAAAATATTAATTTCTATGATCATTCGTGAATTAAAATCGATAATCCACCGAATCCAACAAATATCCTCTATGTAAATGGATGTGTGAACTAAATAATACAACGATATTATGTATCAGGTTCTTGAAGAAGAAATTACACCAGAGAATGTTTACCAGCTTAGCAAAGAATTAATGTCTATACTATTTTAATAAGCATAATGCGTACTTTGTGATGATGCATAATCAATCAAACAAGTTTGAATCTGTGTAGTCATGGTTTTTAATATTGCTAACACTACAACAAATCATTATTTCACAAACTTTTTTTTTTTTTTATTTCACTGGCACATTAAATTCAGAATTCTTGGGACGTCTTTCGATATTGTCGTTGCACCATGCGGCTGGATGACATGCGCGTCATCCGTAGCCCACTGTGTGAGATCATGCAAATTGTTTTCTGTAAAATATAAACAATTGGATGAAATTATTTTAAGTATTTAAAACACTAATCCAAACCTAAATTCTTTTGTGTGTTTTTTTTTATATAAAATTCTCCCGAGTTTTTAATATAAATGCTTTTAGAACCAGTAAGGCTTAAACTGAATGTGTTCTTTTAACAAATAACAAATGTTACTAACGTGATTACATAATGATGTGAACACAATCTCTTTTTTTCTTCAAATTGTTTGTCTGTTTATTGCTGTATTTTAAAATGCTGTTGTACTATGAATGTATATCTCGATTGGCAATGGTTTACTGATTAATTAATTTCTCAAAGAATATTCGACAAATTAGGGCCTGGTAGGTTTTAATAGTTATAAAAAAACAAATACTAACTGATTATTTTTCATTTCGTGACATCTTGTATACATCTTTGATTTACTAAGATTGTTTCTTTAATATATGACATGTGACATTAAATAATTCATTACATGAAAAATGTCGATCAATGCGAGCAAGCTCTCTCACACACGCACATGCCCGTAGATTATTTCTCATACATTAACACAATGAAAGTCTTGGAACCTTGATATATCGAAGGCAAACGACCAACATTTACTTTGTTATCCACCGCCCTTTCTGAAGACACCCGAACACACGCACGTACGCGAAAGCATGCGTCCGTAGTTTTTGTTTTAATATAAATCGCCATTGAAAATACCTATACCTTGAACCATATCCATGGCAACCACGAACACGTGACTCGCAATACCCTTCACACGTTCTGCCCATGTCAGCGTCTCCGCTGGATTGACGGTTTTGCCGTCGGTGAAAAGTATAACCACCAAGTCCGTGCCTGGCCTTCAACAATTAAAAGAGGATGGTATGTCAAGTATTATATCACCCATACATGGATATTTGCAATATTAGGCCAAACAATGCTGTTTGTTTCCACTAGCATCTGAACACAAAAAGGTAAGTTGGTCGGCTATTTTGTTTTCTTAACCTTTTGTTGACGATTTCCAATATCTAATAATGAGATGCAATTACATGCAGAAATCTTCCATATCTTCATTTAACAATCTTTGTTTACTTATTTCGAGTCATGTTGAAGTAAAGTCAGCGGGTATGATTAAATGAAGCAAAGTGATCAAATGCTCACTAGTTAATTAAGCAAATATGATCGAATGTAGAAAAACAAGATTAAACACTCAACTTTGAACAAAAAGAATTTAGGGGTTTGCATAACATTAGAGGGTCGATAAGAATAGTGGAAACTGTTTTACTACGCATAGTAGAGCTATTCTCAAAATTTGGAAGCGTTATTGATGCTTTCTATATACATCAAATCGGAAAGTAGTAGGGTATACATACTCTGCATTAGATAATAACTTAAAAGTACATTGGCGCGTTGGCATACTATCATTAAAATTGCGTTTGCTAGTAACTATTGTATTGTATTTAGAGAACGTTTTAGCCTAGTATCATTCACATTGATTTGATGGTTACATATAGATTAGGGAAACGCCTATTACCAACATTGAGGTCGACATGTCAAATGAAAAAAAAAACACACGAGACTTGCTACTTGAAAACTGTTCTTTCGATCTACATAATGTCTTGCATATATATCGAGAACAAATTGACCTAAATACATCATGAACACGCTTTGAATATCTATTAAGATGAATTATGATTGCTACAGGTGTAGACATGATATCTATTATGTTTAGTCCAGCATCCCAAATGTCCTTTTCATAGGGGCATGTTACTTGAAAATCGTTTCTTCATATTACCTATAACATGTTTTAGTTTCCAAAGGATATCACGAGAGTGCATAGATGAGTTCAATGTCTCAGAGGCTTGTAACATGATAACTTCTTCCACAATATATCTATGAAATGCCTTAACAGTTAAAATGTTTAACTGGATAGTCTTTATAGAAGGAAGATCCCTATCGATATTGATATCAGGGAATTATTGGTCAATGTGCCAGCAAGTCGGGTGGGACATACATGTTATAACAAACACCTATAAATATCTTAACTGTACTTGTTACTATATAGAATGCATAGACTTACTGAGAGCATATTTAGTTTACTGTAACCTATATTACTATTGTTTACTGTGTACTACGTCATCATATGTTGTTGGATAAAACATACCACACAAGACAGTACTAACCTGTGACTATTCGAGTTGTTAGTAATGTGTGTGTAGACCTCGCGAAGCCCTAAATCGGGATCGGATTCTCCGCCATAGTATGTCAGGCTACTCAAGTAAGATTTTATGCTAGTCAAGTTTTGATGAGAGGAAGCGTCGGAAAGCGTCCATGCGATCTGATTAAAACACACGTATATTTTACAAGAAAACTTAACTTAGCAATATCCTTCCAATCCATACTAGCAAATTCCTAAACACATGTGCGTGGATATTATTTTATTCAAAAAGTTTTTAAAGTTTGTGTGTGTCGATACACAAAATTACCATGTCTGATCAGGCACCTTTAATATAAACAATTATCAAATCCCCTAAGTTTGCCAATTCCTGTAATAAACGATACTGTACGTTATATGTTCGAATTCCACAATTACACATCTATGTTCTCACGTTGCGAATACACTTTCTATATTATGCATAATATTGAAATACGTTCGTTTTGAGATACGCAAGTTTTATGTTCGACTACATTTTATTCGTAATGCAATACGTTCTTGAACAGTAAGCGTGTGTGTAAGCATGTGTAAACTGGTACCTGAATGTTTGAATGATAGATAACGAAGGCCGTTCGAATCATATCGTTTCCGATATTCATCTGGTCGAGAATATCTTCGGCGTATTTTGTAGACAGCCGGAAGTTCGCTTCTCCCATACTAGTTGTTTGGTCAAACACGAACACAACGTCCCGTTTGCAGATCCCCGGAACATGGACTAGATATAACGTTAAACTTAGCATTTCACTTCAATCTGCGATATGAGCATCGCTCTGTGAAAAGGAGGTTAAATGCATGTGCAGATTTTGCTCAGATGAGTGTTTTTTAAACGCAAAATATCATAAAAGCGGAAAGGTTTGTCCCTGATTAGCCTTTTACGCACATGCGTTAAGACCCCTTTACTCAGAGCCAGGCTCATACTTTGTTCTAAATTACAGCACTGTTATACAGATACAGTAATATCCTTCTTATGCAGATATGACAAATTTCAGCGCCAAATTCTGAATATTCCAGGTATGAAATTTCAAGGTCTGTTTATTGCAAATTTCATTTTTACCATACACAACATAAGATGGAGATTGACATTAACGGTCCATTTTCTTCGTCAGAGAAATGATCCATGCATATAATAATTAATGATATTGTTGACAAGTTAGTGCTCATAAATAATTGAGGTGAATTATTTTCACAAATATTATATTCCGATGTTTTTATCCCTCACCTGATTCACAGTAAAGCCCCTCGAAGCCACTCGGACAAAGGCAGAAGAATGTGGGACTGTTTTCGCTACCTATGAAACAGGATCCACGCTCACAGGGGCTAGGGGAACACGGGTTGGTTGCTACCTGTAATTACAATTGTTAGTGCGTTTTCGAAAATGCCTTAGTCATTCTGAATAACAAATAACTGTTCGATGGATTTATTCGTCAGATTGTCGACCTTTTCAATTTGACGACGATACAAATATTGATTTTTTTTTCAGTATATATTAAATGCGGCCGTTGTCTTATACTGTTTGATCGGATTTTTCAATCTACTTTAACAGTAACATTTTAATAAAACTGGATTTTTGGAGGTTACGCAACCGTTTCGCAGTGCAGTCCTGTAAATCCGCTTGGACACAGGCAGAAGAAAGTGGGACTGTTTCCGCTGCCTATAAAGCAGGACCCTCGCTCACAGGGGCTCGGGGAACACGGGTTTACAGAGGTTGTAGTGCCTGAAACATCATACGCGTGTTTCACACAACGAATAAATTAGGTTTAACTTTAATACATTTAGTTTACTCTCATAATAGTAAATAATCTCAATTGCACACGATTTAGTTAAAACAGAACTTGATATTCAATAAACTAACGTAATGAACGTATTCTTGAGGATTGCATCGATTCTCCGCAAGTTGATTTAATAATATTGTGTTTTTTTTAACCTGTGGTCGACGTGGTAGGGGTTGTTGCTGTTGTTGTTGAAGCAGTCGCTGCAATAAAAACGCACAACTTTTTTAAAAAGTAATTTGATTGGATAACAGACTTATCAGTTAGTTTTGTAACTACATGTACAAAAGGTTCCTTTTACCAAATTTGTGACCTAAGATAGCTTCCTATTCTTATTTTTGTTGATAATTTATTAACCCTTTGTTATGCGATGTGTTTTGACACCAGTTACTGTTATACTAATCAATAAATATTACATATGAATAGACCCATTTTATGTATTCATATTTCATATGCATATTGTGTAAATAGGCTATATTTAATGATATATATTATGAGGGTTTTCGCATTTTATTTTGAGTTTTAAAATAGACATTAAATTAAATTAATTAATATTTACAATACCATACGTTTAAAGAAAACATACAAACATCCCACAACGTGCCCACATATCCGGTTGGATAGAGGCGGACATATGAGGGACTGCCTCCACTTAACTGGAAGTAAGAGCCCCAGATACACGGGCTACGAGAACAGGGATCAGTTGGTCCTTAGAAGTGTTTGCGTGTGTATGTTAATAAAAAAGCCTGTATTTTCAAACCTCCTTATGGAACAAGTATGACACGTATAATATTCTTAAAGTTGCTGGTGAGGTGAAGATTTACCCAAACGATGCACACTAAACCTATTCTTAAAAACGCGAATAAATTATCATATAATTTCTCGTTCAAACTTTAATCAGAAAAGAATCACTAATTAATAAGTACAACTAAATCAATATTTTCATAATAAGATTTATGAATCGTTGTTTTATAATAAATACATATTTTTTATATCGTTGATTTTAATGTTATATTTCGCAAAGCAATGTATGCACATCTATAACGATTATACAGAAGTCGTATAAAATACTGTTTTAATCAATTATGTAATGTATGACGAACATAGAGAATACTATGTTAGTGTGATTGTGTACTTAAATTTNTTTTTTTTTTTTTTAAGTTAAATCGTCTACTAGTTTTAAGTGCATTTGGCCTTTAAACATTGACCTTTAAACAGGGGTGAAAGGCCAAAATAAGTAGTCCCTTTGTACATGTTCTAAAAATATATGTTGGATAAACCTTATCTAAAAATATCTGTTAAGAAAAAACTTATGTTTTCTTTATAGGTCCTATTATGTTCTATAAAATTATTTAGCTGTAGGATAAAAGTTTCATATCACTATATGAAGTTTAAAATGATTGTTACTATAACGGTCACACTACTTTAATATATAAAGCTGCTTACTAGAAACCGTTGTCGGATACACGATGGACGTGACAGATGGCGAAGGTCCTAAAATGAATAAATTTGACTTGATTCGGTATGAGATGTGTTACATATTTTTTATTATATATATGTCCTATGTATATAAGTAAGGTCAGTAATAATTGTATGCTTTTTAGGGCCGATACAGTGCTCGGAAAATATTTAATCTAGGTTGTGTCGTACCTGTACAAAGTGGGCGCTGATTGCACATGTCTCCATGGCAACATTTAGAGCACAGTTGGATGTCGCCAATTGCACGCTTGCCAACAATTGTCATCTCGCTAGTGCACTTCTGAAATACAGGTCTACATTCATGTCCCTATGCATACAATGGCAACACTATTACTTTAAATAAATTATATAATACAATATGCGTATATGCATATATAATAATAAAGTGTACATATATATAATTCCTCAACAGTAGGCGTTAAGAAAATCAATCTATATATTACAATAAACATTCCAATGCTTTTGTCGTCTTACATGTTCAAAAACATATATTCGGGTGCATTTTTTACACTAATTATACACATATAAAAACAGTTTGTTTAACATCACGTGTAATTTGTATTTTGAGATTCTGCAATTCTTACCTGACTATCGTAACAACCGAACTCGTACATTACCGTCCCATTAGGTTTCAACACGTATTTAGCATAGCATTCCTGAAAGGTAAACGGTTTGCATATCGGTAGTCATTTCCCACAAATGTTAATCATTGCTCTATTTACAGGAGCATGTCAACATGAACTCAAGAACACTTGATCAGGAAAAGATTAGTAAATATATACAAAAGATACTGCTATACAGTAAATTTCAAAACATACCTGTCCTGTTAAGCACTGTGAGGCGTCAACACATGGAATACTGCTGGGCATTGGTGCACAACTTAAACATTGTATTGCAGTTGCTGTTGAATAATAATTCATGTTTAGGTGGTGATAGTTTTTAAGAGTTATTTCGTAATTGAATTCATACGCATCTTTACTTCTGACCGCAATCAAGTATTCCTTAAACAATCATAATGACACGATTTGTACATTATTGGACTGTTAAATCAACGGAAATGCAGAATAACGGAGCAAACTATTTCATTGTTAGTAGACAATTACCTGTGTCGATGCGAAGAAACAACCAACCAACAAGAACAATCACGTTCATTTCTTTCTGAAATGAAAATGCACTATATAAAATTGCTGCACCTTGCTCAACACGCTTTAATATTTGATATTATATTCAAATAAGTTATTTTCAAATGCTTTTAAAATCATTTTGTTCAATTAAATGTTTCAACAAATGACACACTAATGCATACAGGTAAGCGGAGGGTTCAAAATAAAGAAATGAACCGCGCTCTGTGAGAAGGGGGTTTAATGCATGTGCGTAAATTATCGTCCCAGATTAGCCTGTGAAGTCCACACAGGCTAATCAGGGACGAAACCTTCCGCTTAAACTGGATTGTCGTTAAGAAGAGTATTCCTTAAAACAAAAAATACAATAAAAGCGGAAAGTGTTGTCCCTGATTAGCCTGTGCAGTCCGCACGAGCTAATCAGGGACGACACTTTACGCACATGCATTAAACCCCCTTTTCACAGAGCGAGGCTCAATTAAATAATAAATTGTACATACCAATCTTGAGAGTACCTAGCTGATAGTCGACTTGCGTGTACTTGTCGTGTTAAGGAAGTGTTATAGATATATGACACTACTTATCTTATCTTTCCTTCAGAAGCAGTGATGATGACGCACCTGCATTGTCAGCGATGTCAACTCTTTTCCCAATTACAAGGTCAGTACATCCGCACCAATGAACATACACATTGACGAAAAACGACGGATGAAGTTAGAGGCAGCAGCTCATCAAATATGCAAATATTCTTTTCAAAAAGCTACAACACTATAGGTCTAGTTTTATTAACTTATACTTTATTATTGAATTATTTTATTCGTTTACGTATTGGACAAGTGACATGATATTTTTGAATATACCTTTTAATCAACTTAAACGATTCATTAAAAGCAGTTGTAAATACCTCATTTTTCAGTTTTGTATTTGTAAAATGGTAATGATATAGTATTATTCGCTCGTGTTTTTTTTTACTCTTATATTGAGTTTTACATAAACACACGTTTTGTTTAGCAATAGTCCAACTAAGAGAACTAACATATTAAACATTAAGTATTAGGCGTCTCCAGAAACATTCATGTTAACATTCTACAGAATTTGAGGCATATAACGTTTGCCTGTACAATACAGGGCAATACAAGAACAGCATTTGAAAAGGATGCCCCAAAACATAAATCCCGGATTTCGTATGTGGGCGTGACAAAAATGTTAACACATGCATTTCTGGGCCACCGTCCCGGCCGTTTAGACAAATAACAAAAGAAACATTTATTATTCCAGGCATGCTTTCCTCACGTAGTTCCCGTCGCAAAATCCGTGTAATGATTGGCATGTATCCAAATTAGTGATGCTATTTCACGGATTGGAATCTGAAGCAAATTAATGAAATGCCATTTCCGGTCTTGGATCAATCGTATTAGACTTAACTTCTCGTTGATAGCGCTTTTGGTGATCACATATACGCATTTTATACGTCTGATAAGACGCATACAGTTATTTGTATTTATTTTACTTGTTTGGTAGTTGTTCGGTTGTTGTTCGGTTGTATTGTTTGTCAAAGCCGACGTTTACGATATTTGTTGATACTTTTCTGCAAGAGCCACAAAGCAAACCATTACACCTAATGGTTGTCCTGCGAGGTGGATGGTCTTGTTACTTCATTAGAGGTGTCTTGCGAGGTGGTTGGCCCCATTACAGATGGGAACAAAATAATTGATAAAGTGTATATTTAAGGATAATCACATCATTTATTACTTAAAGGGGAGAATTAAAACTTCAGCGTTAAAAAAATCACACTGATCGTCGAAGAACACCGCAGTTCTGCCAAAAATATGCCAGGTTGTTTTGTCATTGTGCGTATCACTGAAATACAATACTATTTATATACCGATAGTTTCATTGATTTATGTAATAACTCTGCCTTTATAANTGAGGCAAAAAAAAAGGTATCACAAATACATTTTGCCTGCGTTAAAAAATTATACTATGCGCTCAAACAGTAAACAGTATCAAACTGGCGTAAAAGAAGTCTCAAAACATGTATTGCTTTTCACCAGAGCAACTTTATTACGCTACTGATCCTGTAATGGTAACTCGACTGTATGTTATAATTACTTATGAATGAAAATGAATAAATAAAATAAAGAAGAAAAGATGTCTCTTATCATTTTGTAGGTAAATTTTATGAGCTACCAAATATTTTTACTGGTAGCCCAGTGGGCTACCTGGAAAAATAATAAATTTGTCGGACACTGCAGTAATAGAGTCGGGTTGATATGGATGTATTGGGGAATTGTTCCAGTCGGGATTTTACTATCTATGCAGGACAGTTTTAAAACAATTAAAAAATATATCTTTATAAATGACTTTATAGCTGGGGAGTTTTCTTGAAGAGTCATAGCGCAACAAATGACGTCTTTTGACGCTGTTTTTCTTAGAGTTATAACGCACCAAAGAACGTCAATTGACAAGTTTTTGTTTTTTTTATATCAATGCCTAGGAGCCCCGGGGAGCTTAAAAAAAATCCCATGGAAAGCGTTTGTTTTTGTCCGTCGTCACTCCGTCTGTCCACATTGGTTTGTAAACACTCTAGAGGCCACATTTCTTGTCCGATCTTCNTGGTAGTTATGTTTTAAATGTAGAAACAAGTGGCACATTTAAAGGTAGTAAGTATATTAAAAAAGGAGGGGGTAATATTTGAAATTGTCTTTGCTGTCAGTAGGATTTGTCTCCTTGTAAACAATTTCGAAATGAACATTGTTATTCTAACACGCTACGTTTACATATCGTAACTTAACTACCACATGCAGAATAGTACAATATCAATAATGTATCTTTTTGTAAAACAATATTTGTCAAATGGTGACATAATCTCCAAACTAGTGTGCAGGCATGATGCAGCAAAGCCCCGATCTAAATTCTTCAGTATATGTAATCAGTATCAAACAGGTCTTTTACATAGGTCAATAATGATCGAAACTGGCTGGTATTTTATCGCTGGATACCATTATAAAGCCAGCTTCTGATAGATTAACATTTATTATCTGATTTAAAAATTTCGCTTTAAGTTCCGTGATCAAATTGCCGTCGCAAATATTAGATGGTAATTAGACGAGATATACGCATGTCATGCAGCCTCGGTTATTCACAGTACGTATTTGTGATCGATAATTGACGAACCATGTACTTTGAAGATAATATCACTCAGGACTGTTTAAGTATATTCAGGCCTGAAATCATTATAGGTTTAATGTTTTTTAAATCGACCCAGCGTCGAGTTCTGGAGGCGAAATGCTCGATCTACTGATCTACACGCATAGATATTATTTAAACGTTCAAATCCAGTCCGAACGGGTTAAAGTGTCTCAAAAGATGAAATATATTCGAACGAATTTCAAATTCTAACACAATACTTGCTGAATTGATTAACACTAAAGAATTACTGGATATCAACAAAATTAAATATACCGAAGCTACATAGTCCGCAATAAAGATTACGGTTTCGTAATCTCATTAATAGACATGAATACAAATTATTACTCCTCATCAGAGTATTTTGATTCAGAGTAAAATCTTGACCCACGCGGTTGGGATATGGCATACGGCTCATTTTCGCGCTACACGGGTCAATTATAATATGCCTAATTACCAAATAATAAACTCAAATAGAATTACAGACCCGGAAAGAAGCCATGGTACAGTATATTTCTCATTTCTCACCGGAAGAAATGTTTGTCAGATCATGTAAGAATCAAAATAATTTTCTCAATATCGTTGTCGATCGTTCAATAAACAGGCGTCTTTGTCATTCTGGTACCCCATTTCGTTGTAAAGACCCGCCCCCATTTACAAGTAGTATATATATATATATATATATATATAACTTAACTTTATATAAGAACAATCATGCACCACGAGATTGTAACGTTTAGGGAAATGAAACGGTTTTGAACACTGTTGCGATATCATAAGACGACCATTGTTTATTGGACATTTAATCAGCAAAACACACTTCCAGACTGTGACAGACGATGATTTATCATCATTGGAAGTAGCCCAAACGATATTGTGACATCAAATCTAATTCATTTTGTCTTGCTGCGCCTTTTATGATTGCTATGTTTATTGATATAATACAAGCAGGAAAACAAATATGCTTCGATCCCTGTGTTTCAATTTAACCGTATGTAAGAACATTCCGCGAATACCTAACGCCACGTTTATTTAAATATCAATACTTGGTGAAAATTGAAAACATCATTTGAATAAAGAAAATCAGTATTTGATATAGTTATTATAACTCTTTCCATTTAAGATGATTGTAATGTGATATATTTTTTTGAGATTGACATAACGTGGACCCACTGATGTATAATTCATCAATTAAATATATGAAGTTTTATTTTAAGTTTTGTTTTGTTTTATTGTTGGTCTACTTAGGCTTCTTTGTAGACACTACGTTAAATGATGCTAAGTGTCCATGCAATTATGTTATATGATATTTTTTGCCTTGGATATAGAACAGATCATTAGAAATGTTCTAAAAGTTAACTGTTATTGTTATCATTGGTATTTATTAAAAACATCAACGCATAAATGTTCAAAACCCTTAACAAGTTGTGAATATACTTAGCAATTGCAATCAGTCATGTTTGCGGAAAGATTTGTCTGGCGATGCAGACATTTAATTTAACCCCTTCAATATAAACTCACCCCTAATAAATGTTGAAGTGATACTATAAATTCCTCGACAGTCTCATAATACTAACGTGCTCTTTAAATTTAAATACAGGTTGTTTAATTTTAGTGACTGGATGTAAACGACATGAATTTATATATGATCGACATTGTAGATAGAAGTCAAGCGAAGTGTTTAGAGATAAGGTAGCAGAAACGATTTTTGCTCCGACGTGCTTTAACATAAAGAGCATCTGTGATTTCTGAATGGTAATTTGTATACGGCAATGTGTAAGATAGCAAGACCAATGCATATAAATGTCCGTCAAATTAAAAATATGCGTATGCCTTCAATAAGATGCAAATGTCAAATAGCTTCTTATGACTAGAACAATATCCTATTTTTTGTTCATGGTCTTTAACACTCTATCAACGTGAATAATTACGACATTGGTAACGGTCCCGGCTCTGCCCCAGGTAACTCAAATACGAACTCTAATTCAAACTCTAACGGTGCCGGTCCCTTTGATACAAGTAATTTCAGCGGGGCGAAAACGCCCTTTAGCAATCCGAGCAATGGCGGGGGCGCGGAAATGACCGGAAAGATGGGCCATGGGAGCAATCAAATTGCATATAACACACATTTACTAGCAAAAGAACGTTAAGCGGACTCATTACAATGATTTTAAATACGGTTCATAATTTTTCTTAAAGTTAATAAATTACTTTTAAGAGTGATAAATTGTAAAAAAAATCTTTATTGCGCTCATGTTGACACGAATTATATATGTTATTTTTGTGTTTGCATGCCAGCAGTATCAAAATAAGTAATTTCGTTATAAACAAAATTAATAGACACCAACAGTTCAAAGTAAATCTGCAAAATTGTAATGAAAACAGTGTTTCTGAATGTCGAAATATAAACCAAACCACAACGACAACAACGCTGACATTCTAGATTTATACTTTTATTTGTAAAAAGCAATGAATCCGTAAAATATAAATACAGAGTGTGATCAAAGTTATTGAGGAATGGTAGAATTGGGTCTGCTACAATACGCCAAAGTTCTCAATCTCCATTTGTTTTGTCATACATTGAAATATATCAGAAGTTAAATATTAGGTTTATAGACGTTTTTCACATTGCTTAGAATATATTGAACCGCGCACATTATAGAGAGTGAACTGTAAACATGCTGCTATTTGTGTAAAACAAATATAATTTAAAGCATGCTTGCTATCAATTGTTATATAATAACTGATGCATGTTGTTGAAAAAAATGACAAGATATGAAATAATACAATCTGAAAAAATATATTCAACGTGTTAAAACCTTAATCCAATAAGTTTTAAACTGTGAATTTACACACATTAAATATTGAAAGCCATACGTGGAGCTTTCGTCCGTGTACTACGGACTTCATCAGCAGAATGATTTCTACTGTTGGGAACCGTTAAAACCACTAATTGTCGGAGTGAGCGGCCCCCATCCTTGTTAAGCACCGGTCTTAGTGCACGGATGTAAATAGCCTTCCTGACCCCTGTCTCGAACCAAGATGGCTTACGGTCCAGAATCGTCACGTTTTCCATTGTGATTGTGTGGTCCGGTTTACAGTCATGTTTATGCCTTGAGACCCCAGATGATGTTGAACTCGGTCTCCTGTGTTCCATGAATCGTGCTTTCAGATTTCTTTCAGTTTCACCAATATAGTCCATTGAACACTGTTCCTTTGGATGGTCATCACATTTGATATGGTAGATAAGTCCACAGATGTCTTTCTTGTCTGGTTGCTTTAGGGTGAACTAGAAGTTGTCTTAAGGATACGCTGATGTTGTGTTAAAGTAAGGCCCGCGTCAACTGTTCAGAAGTACCTTAAACAAATGGAAGGACGACGTTGCCCTTAGACTTGGCTTGCCCAGGTACTCTCTTGCTCTCCGTACCGGACTTGGGTTTGATGGCCTGTTCCGTTTCTTTCTTCAGTGCCCATTCCGGATAGTGGCACTTCGTCAAGGCCTGGCTGACATGCTGCATTTCATAATTCAGGTCCTGTTCTTCTGAAATTATTGATAAAGCTCTGCCAAAAAGAGTTCTTACTACTGACAGTTTGTGTTCATTTGGATGGTGGGATTTGAAATCTAGATATTGGTCTGTATGTGTCGGTTTTCTGTAGATAGTGATTTTTAAGCTGCCGTCCAGTTTTCTGATTGTATTGGTGGCCAGGAAAGCTAGTGAGCCGTTCGTTTCGTTTTCCATCGTGAACTTTATGTCAGGGTCAATGTAGTAGATGTGCTCTGTGAACTCCTCGACATGTTAAACCTTCTGTTTTGTGTGGGTGTCATCGACGTAGCGGAACCACCAGCCTGGTGGGTGTGGGTCTGTGCAGAGAGCCTGTTCCTCAAAATGCTCCAGGTATAGGTTGCACACTATCGAAGAGACAGGAGAACCCATAGCGGCCCCATGTATCTGATGGTAGAAATAACCATTAAACACGAAATATGTGCACTTAAGGCACAGTCCTAGCAACCTGGCGACCTGTTGATGAGACATAGTGGTTCTAGTGGTCAGATCCGGGTCCCCGAGTAGTTTATTATGGATAATATCCAAGGCTCTATATACTCGGACACTGGTGAAAAGTGCACTTATGTCATACGATATTAACACTTCATCCTCCTCCACCTGTTTGTTTTTAATGAGTATTGCGAAATGTTCTTCACGCAGTGTTTTGTTTTCATGACCATCGGAGACAGGACCGTTGATCGGCATTTGGCACTGTTGTGGGAGAGAGATCCCACACTGCTGACTATTGGTCTTAATGGCATGTTTGCTTTATGTATTTTTGGAAGTCCATAGAATATCGGTGGTGAATCAGTCGTCGGGTTAAGCTGTTTATGGAACTTCCAACCAATGGTTTTATCATCTGTCATTTCCTTCAAACAGTCTGATAATTATTTCTTGAATTCATTAGTGGGGTCTCGTTTGAGTTTCTTGTATGTGTTAGAGTCTTGAATCATGGTATCACACTAACTCATGTAATCAGTCTTGTTCATCACCACAGTTTACCTTCGGACCTGTTGATGTGATACATTTATTATGTATATACCGGGAACGAGCACATTCAATGCATTTCATAAAGTGCTTATCAACTGTCACCAAGCAGGTAACGAAGAACCAAAGAAGTATGACTTTACGACTTTATAAAACAACGATTATGTACTTGAATTATGCATTTCTGTTATTAAAAAATAATTAACCTGACATATATATTTTACATTTTATGTATTAATACTTCATGATATAAACCGTTTCAATGTTCCTTAATATCGATGCAAGCAACGTTACCACATGTCGTGTCCAGTTTAATCTTTACTTATTGTTGCATATAATACCATCTACTGTTGATATCCAGTCATCTTCCATAATGTGACACCATATTTAAAATACACATCATATACACATCAACCACTTATTTGCTAACAACAATGTTCGTGTGTCATTTTATATATTGATATATAATGGAAAATAATTAAGAAAGTATTGTTTATATTAATTTAACGGACGTAAATTATGCAGTGAATATTCCTTCGAATTGCAATGATTTACCGGAAAAATAAGTCAGCTTACATATATTAATGTTTCAATTAAGATAGGCAAATGTTTATTTATTGCGAGTAGCAACCTATGTAAGAATGGCTTCATTCAGGTTACAGCCCACTTTCAATTATACACATTTTGTTGTTCAGACCGCTGACATCCAAAATGATGGATGGAACCATTATCAATCTTGCATTATGTTGATATCAACGATGCACATTTGCCAAAATAGATGAGTTATGGTCTTTTAGGTGGTTGCTTTTCACATTCAATGGTGTTTATATTCGATTCACTCTCAAAACACTTGTTCAAGAGATGAATTGTATTACCGCCTCAATTTATGTGAAATGATATCTGCATCAGTAGAGGATAATTTCTTATTAACATGAATTACAGCGTCTACAAATTTCTTTTATAAAAATAAAACATAAAACGTGACAAAGACATTATTCAAGCAAGTGCTTCTCAAGTCTATTGTTTGCTTTTGATGCATCTGTTAAAGCTGGAAGTTATGTTGTTTGAATATAATTTTTAACGCGTATTTTTTTCCACAGATTTTGTGCAATACGGACCCGACAAGTGTGTGTTACCCAATTTTAAATGAATACTGAATTTCTTAATACACTATTAATAGTCCTGTCAGCGATCGTTTCTATATGTAGTGATATTGTTGTGAAGCCGATTTTGATTTGGTAACATAGTAGGAGACTATATCATTTATTTTATTGATATATGTTATCGTCCCACGCGTACACATGCTAACTCTTACGAAACATATCAACTGCGTTGTTATAACGAGATTATGCATATCAGTATGCTTAGCGAGCGTACGTTAACAATGCCATCTTACGCTTCATAGTATATTGCAATTATTTCGTTCCAAGGGTAATTGTAAAAAGGGCGATTACCCTTTCCATTGACTTTAACATACGTTTGTATGCTTATCAGTTTTCGAGTCGGTGCATCAAAACGTATTTTATCCATCATTATGTTTCTTCATGTACGTCTTCTTTAATTATCTTACACTCAATTTTACCTTAATAATGCCTCTCTTACCAAATAGAACTGATACATGTTTACAACACTGCATTATATATAAAAAGATCTTGAAATTAACAAATATACTTTATTAATGAGTTTAGGATACCTACATCATTTATGTGCAAGCAAATGCGAATGTCTCCTGGAATAAAACAGACAATTTGTACAACGTGTGACCGATTTAACACATACTCAGATATGTGTTCTCCTGCGAATCGATTGTTAATGTTTTGTCACAACATGTGTAACGAGTAGCGCAATAATTGATATAAACATTTTCATATTCATCGCACAGGGGCAAATGTAGCGTACTCATGTAACGAGTACATTAACTTTGTACCGATTGTATCGAACAGAGATTTTGATTGTACATGGCAATCACTGAACGTGTAGTTATATTCGAAATCTATTAACAACGATACATAAAAATCACATTTTAAGTCTTAACAAAGATATTGTGTTCGCCTTAATAGCACAAAATATATTGCAAGATTGCCAAATTACCTTTGACAATTATAAATGTATATATTAATATTTTTACGCATATCTACATTAAGAATGTGAACAAAGCAAACAGATAATTGAGGGGCACATTATCTAAACGCACTTTTGAATTTTCGAAAGTAGGAAAACAAAACACAGACATTTTTGTATAAATAATAAGACGGATTTTTACGTTTTGACATTATATTTTTTTTTGACAAGGATACTGTTTGACAGCGTAATAAAGTCAGGAAATCAGGAATACAATATTTCGTAAGTTATTATCAGTATGTTGGACACCAAGAGTGTTTAAATGATTTTAACGATATTTGAACCCATACAGTTCACACTATCAATAAAGTATAAACTTTGCAGAAAGCTAATCGCGGAAACTGTTTCTTTACCTTGGGTACGCCTCCTTAATATCTATCTTTTTAGATCCATATTTAATATTTAATAATATTATAATTTTGGTATAGTTTTAAGAATTAAACCATTACATAACATACTAATTTAATCTGTATTTTATTATAAGACGCGAGATATATACATAGTTAATATATTGTTCGTAAAGTGAATGTAAATGTTCGTTAAAGACAAACACACATCGTGTAAAGAACTGTTGAATAACATTAAATTTTACATAGGACAATATACTGTCCAATACAAATTCTATAAATGTGAGCTTGGTCTGTTTATAATTTTAAATCATTAATTTAGTTCTCTCCGTTTACTTATGAGGAATACATTTGTACATTTCTAGTTAGACCCAAAAAGCAAGAAACTAAGTTTGAGGACGTCATTGGAATATGTAAACAATGTGTACGTTAAGGAATAGTATGCACTTTCCCGATTTTACAAGCTTAATAACTACCCAATTGTCCGCACCACATTTCATTGGTACAGTAAATGTTAACAAAGGGATACTTGCGATTTAAAAACATTCTCTTGACTGAACATCGACATCCAACAACCACCAAGTTGAATCTATTGTTATTTACTAAAAACAGAATAATATAATTAATGTCTAAATAAAAACATTGTCAACAAATTCTACATTTTCGACATGCCGTTGTTAATGATCATCAACTGCAATATATCATCCTGTGCTATATGATTTTAGTTTCAAAATGTTATTAGCCTCGAGTATCATATATGGCGTATCATATACACGAATGTTCGCTGACCTCTGCTTTTAGATGACCAACACACAAACTGTTCAACGAATGTAGGAGACAAGCCCATTTAGGCGAAGACATCTCAGTTATCACCAGAGGTTTTGACGTCTAGCAATGTGTTCATGCAAAGATAAATCAATGAAGGTACACTTTAACCACAATTCCGAGTATAGCTCATCGGATTACCGCCAATGGGAAAAACACCACTGCTAACGCATGAATAACATATTGTTGATTGGGTTTTGTTCTTTTGCAACAGATGAAGTGGTTCATTTGTTTTCATGTTAAGTCCTGATATGACATTGATTGGAAGCATCAAAGCCAGCCAGGCCATTCATGATGGGATAATTAAAGATACTTTGTTCAAAACATATCATTTCTATTGACTAGACGTAAGCAACTTAATGCTTTTTATTATGCCACCAGTGCACAGTTAAATTTGAGGCGCTGATTTATTTTCCAGTGTTATTATTCCACTGACCAATAACATTATTTCACTCTGCCCACTTATGAAATATAAAATGAGTCTGTAACACAATTCATGTATTAACTAAGTGAATGTGTCAAATGATTTTCAATTTTCAAATTTTATGTTGTTTTCAAAAATATCGTTAAAGCTCATTGAGCTCATACTGCCAACCGTTGTTCATTCACCGAAATGAAATGTCTTCTGGGATTGACATTATTTCCTAATGTCTGACACATTTCTGACAAGGCAGTATTAATTTCGTTTTGTGATATCAATAAGATATAACGACAACCGGTCTTTGACATGTCTTTCATGATCATGCATAAACTGCCGTAATTGTAAGGGAAATGTCAATGAAATACGAAATTATACGGTATGACCTTTAATGGATATAACTGCGTGATTCAAGTTGCAAATGGGTAACAAGTCTGACCCTTTTCTGATTTCAGATAGAGACAGACAGACAGACAGACAGACAGACAGACAGACGGACAGTTTATTCAGACTTATACATAATTACATCGTCTTAATACACAAATATACACATTAAATTCTGATAGAAATATGGACCCGTAGTAAGGGTGGTCAAATGTGTTGCAAAGCTTCCGCTGCGGGCAGAGTTGCAAGTTATTCACGAATTTGTTTTCGATTTTTTCTTTGTAATTGCATACTACATTCATTCATTATACCATTTTGTTATGTATGCATTTTCGTATTCTTTGTTCGTGTTTAATATTTATTTAGCAAATGTTTTTACACTTTCTTATTAATGTTTATCATTTTCAGTTTGCTTGAGTTTAACCGACATGTCTTATGAGGTATTTATTGTATTACTTCTGTCTTATAATTTAGCAATAGTTACACCAACATAATTTGGTCTAACTACAAATGTGAATATTGAAGACATATTGTATTCAACACTCAAATACTGGTTGAGTATTCCGTGCTATGCGATTTCACTTAATGAACTCGGCATATACAGGTTATCGGTACACCATACACGCCTAAGATTAAACGTAGTACAACCAATCACATTTTTACTGTTTATATCTCGGTTTTGTAAACGTTATCAACAACACGTGATCGCCAAATGCAAACGACGATGAATCACAATCAACAATAGATCACATTCAGTATGCAACTGGAGAGAGTATCTACTGATATTATGTCAAACAAATAATATCTGATTGCAATTCTATGCAATATTTGAAGCCACTACCAACAACAAGCACCACTTTATAGTTTCGGGCGACCTTGGTATTATAATAAAAAATGGTGTTTTTTTCTGAGTCTGATGGAGATCGATCAATAGCTTTATGAAGTTTAGTACTTTTCTATAAGTTTGTATAACACGGTTACATTAACTGAGTTTAAACATATATTTTTTTAAAACAAGTTAACGTTATTTATGCATATACTATCATGCAACATTAATAATATATTCATGTTCGAAAGGGATTAGAACGAAAGACAAAGTCTTACAGGGTTCTTCTCCCTTGCTCTATAAAGTGTTGCATGCTTTCGGACATTATTGGCTATTTTAGGCATTATGGTAAAACAAGAAAAACTCCAGTTTTAGAGTTTCATTTGTGTATTAAAAGTAATAGAGTAACATTATGAAAAGTGTGAGAGATAAAGAGAAAAAAGCGTGGAAAGAAAAGACAGAAGTTTTTTGGACAACTTGATTGGTTCGGAAGTGAGAAAAAAAAAGTTTGTGAGTCGTTCTATAGCATATTTACGTATCAAATCGCTTACTATTAACAATGAATGTGTGAACTGAATCAGCTTTTTGTTGTATTGGTTAAGTATTCATTAGTTTGGTCTACATATAGAATACAGGGGACAGAATAAATAGATATTGTGTTAATAAGTTTGCCCCGAATATGTACATATTGAATGCATTCAAGGAAGTATTATGACGTAGTTTGATATAGTCTACAGAGACATAGAGGAGATGTTATTATGTTGCATCTGAAGAGACGATCAGTTAAGGCGCTACATTTAGTTTCTTAAGCGCGTATGTAGCAATTGAGAGCGTCTTTCGCCATATGAAAATTATGAATTTTGAATAGGTCGACCTATGTAAATAAGTCTTTTAAAGGAATGGAGCATTTCAGCATTTTTGATGTCGTCGGGAAGATGATTCCATTCAGATACAGTAGATGGTAAGAGGGAACTTTAATAGAATAATGTTCTGGCTTGAATTGTTTGTAGCTAACACGAATCCTACATGTATTCCCACCGGAGTACGACTCTTGATTATGTTTCAAGTAGCAATGTATACAAATTAGAAAAATATCCAGAATTTACATTTTCATTCGCAAAATCATTCTTTGCCGAAAGTTATTCACGTTTATAGGTCAGACGTTTTCTGAGAAATCTTGATTGTTATAACCATTTATATTCAAAGTAATAATAAAAAGTCGAACATTAATTGTAAAAAATAAAATTGTAGAAAGTATTTGAATTAATAAGACGCCAATTACAGTGTAATACGTGTAAATAAAAAAAAGCGTGTTTTGTTCTAGAAGACAAAAAACTAATACTTAGTGTTGAAGGCTTGAGCAAACGTTTAATATGAGCTTGTCAAGTATAAAGCAGTAACAACATTCGAAAATGAGAGTTGCCTTAACTGTTAATTGAAATCGGGAACATGAACCATGCATTGTTATCAGAGCCACTATTGCTTCATTTTTGTCATTTTTAACAGATCATGTTTACTAATGGTTTTACTAGCAATAGTACATTTTAAAATAGTTTATAATTCTCAAATAACAAACAAGTTGCAAAAGAAAGTAAAGAAACTAAATATTTTGGATTTGCACTTTGTGAAATGCTGCAATAGTTGTATATAAAAACAATCGTGTACCACACGAATGTAACGTTTGGGAAGATTGCAACAGTCCTGGACACTATTGCGATATAATAGACGACCATTGTTTTGTGGACATTTAATCAGCAAAACACACTTCCAGACTGTGACAAACGATAATTTATCTTGATGTCTCTTGCTCGTTTCCTTTGTTTAAAATGATAAGCATCTACGCACGAATTTAAAGTTGTTGGGTGTCAAAAATCGCAACCGATATAGATGCGGTAAGTAGATAAATCATTTTTACAATAAATCTACGAATTGTCCATACTGCTATATTATTCAGGCTTGGGCAAAATGACGATATCATAAGACGACCATTGTTAACCGGACATTTAATCAGCAAAACATACTTCCAGACTGTGACAGACGATGATTTATCACGATTGCAAATGATCAAAACGATTGTGTGACGTCCAAGCTAATTCATTTGGTCTTGCTTTAACATTTGTGATTGCTCTTTTATGTATATATAATATTTCAAGCAGGATAAACCAAATCATAGAACAAATGTCATTGCTTCGATCTCTGTGTTCTCTTAAGCAATATAAAAGAACATTCAGTTAAGGCCTAACGCCACGTGTAATGACATACTATTATATTGTATAAATCATTTGGATGAAGTACATAAGTACGTTTTTAAAAACTATTACACAAGTTTTCATTAACAGATGGTTGTAATGTGATATTTATCTGTTGAGATTAACATAAAATGGACCTACTTATGTATAATTCATCAATTGAAAAGATAAAGGTCCATTTTAAATGTCGTCCATTATTTGTATACTTTGTATACGTTGTATGCAATATTTAAAATGATTATATAATTCTATGCAATGATTTAGTTTTTGGTATTACTCAAATGTTTAAATCAACGAATTAGTGTTCAAACCGTTTACTTATTGCTGTCATTGGTATTTATCAAATGCTTTAACCAACGAATTAGTGTTCAAAATCGTTTACTTATTGCTGTTATTTGTATTTATCAAATGATTAAATCAGCTCATTAGTGTTCAAAACCGTTTACAAGAAGGAAATATAACAATGAATTGGACGTATATGTGTCCGGTGACGCAGACATTTCGATTTACACCGTATGTAAACTCAACTCTAATAAACGTGTTATTGATATTATTAATTCTTCGACGGTCACATAATATTAACGTTCTCTTAAAATTTAAATACAGGATGTTTCATTTTAGTGACATGATGTAAACGGCATGAATTTATATATGATCAGAATTGAACATAAACGTCAAACGAAGTGTTGAGAGATAAAGTAGCATGAACGATTTTTTCTCAGACGTGTTCAAATATAAAAAGTATATGTGAACTTTGAAAGGTAATATGTCGGATCCCAACTGGCAATGTGAAAGAGAGCAAGACCAATTAAGATACACATCCGACAAGTATTTGAATCAATAAGACGACATTTAACATGTAAAACATTTAAATGAGAAAGGCGTGTTTGTTCTTGAAGAAACAAAACTAATACTAAGTTATGAAGGCTTGACAAATCATTTAATATGTGATTGTCATCCAAAAGCAGTAAAAAACCTTTGGAAACGAAATCGCCATTATTTAAAGATTAACGATGCATTGTATTCATGGTCAGTATTCCCCCACTTTTGTCATTTTTATCAGATAATGTTTACTGCCGATTTTACTTGTTATTGTTAACTTTTAAAAGAGTGTTTGTTTGTATATTATAATTCTTGAATAAACACAATTTACAATATAAAATAAATACAATTAATATTTTGGATGTACACTTCGTGTATACTAGACACTAAGCGAAGCCTGTTATAGTTATCTATGAGAACAATGCTGAACGACGAGAAGTTTGGGAAAATGAAATGGTGTTGGACACTGTTGCGATATCGTAAGACGACCATTGTTTACCGGACATTCAATCAGCAAAATAAATTTCCAGTCTGTCACAGACAAAGATATATCAGCATTGAAAACGATTGTGTGGCATTTGGTCTTGATGCCAATGTTTCTGTTTACTTTGTTTAAGGATATAACACAAGCGAGATGAAAAGTAAATGACAACAATTATTCATCCAGAGAGTGACAAACGCATATATATACTCATTGGTAATAACACAAATGATAGTTTGGCGTTAGAGCTAATTCATTTGGTCTTGCTGTCACTTGTTATGTTTGCTTTGTTTATGGATATAATACAAGCATGATTAAACTATCACTAAACCATTGGCCTGGCTTTGCCCGTTGTTTTCAATTAAACCGACCGATAGAACAGTGAGAAGCTAACGCCACGTTATATCAAATTCTTATAAAATGTGAAAATTGTATAAACCATTTAAATGAAGAATCAGTGTATTAGAATAATATTACAAATCAGTCTGTTTCAAGATGGTGGTAATGTGATATTTATCTGTTGAAATAAACGTGAAAAAGAACATTCTTATGCATAATTCATCAATTGAATTTTTCGTTTCTTTCATTATGTGTATACTTGTGATACGTTGTAGGCAATATTTTAAATGATTATACTTTTTTATGAAATGCTTTTATGTGATATTCTTTCCGTGGATATAGAACAGATCATTATAAATGTTCCAACAATTTAATTTAGTTATGTTTGTCTTTGGTATTAATCAAATGCTTAAATCAACGCATTAGTGTTCAAAACCGTTTACAAGAAGGAAATATAACAATCAATTGAAAGCCTGTCTGCGGAAAAATTTGTCCGATGACCAAAACCTTTCGGTTTGCCCCGTACATATAAACTCACCCTTAATTAATGTTAAATTGATACTATTAATTCTTCGACAATCTCATAATACTAACGTGCTCTAAACATTTAAATACAGGATATTTAATTTTAGTGACTGGATGTAGACAACATGAATTTATGTATGATCGAGACGGTACATAGAAGTAAATTGAAGTGTTTAGAGGTAAAGGAAACAGAAACTATTTTCGCTCCGACGTGCTCCAACATAAAGAGTATCTGTGAACTCTGAAAGTATCGCAATTGGCAATGTGTGCGATAGCATGGCCAATTCAGATAAATGTCCGTCAAGTTTAAAAGGCGTGATGAAGACATTATTAATGTTCGTGCCTATAATACTTGTCATGACAATTGCCGAATAGTTTCTCATCACAAGAACAAGAAGATGGTCAAGGTTATTCATGTATTTTCAAGTGGCCAATAGCATAGAGTACATATTTACTAGCAATTAAACGTTAAGTGGAATCATTACACTGCACTGAGTTGTTAATTTACACGTGGTTCACTAATTGTCTTAACTTATATTTATTACTTTGTAGACACATTTTCCCAAATCTTAATTTCACATAAGTTGACACGAATAATATACTTTATTTGTTTGTTTATGCATGCGAGTCGAATCAAATGTTATAATTTCTTAACGAATACATTTTTAAAACAACTACAGTTTATGGTTACTTCAAATTTGTAGTAAAAACAGTTTTGTGAACAATGACATATAAACAAACCACACCAACAACATAGCTTTCTTTCTAGATGTACCTTTATTTGTAAAAACTGTGAATGTATATTATAATAAAAAAAGTGTGATCATTTATCGAAAAATTGGAGATTTGTACTGATACGATACGCATATGTACTCAATGGCCATCGGTTTTGGCATGTATTTAAGAAAATGAATATTTGGTTAAGACTTTTGTTTTATGGCTTAGAATGTATTGATCTACTTATACTATAGAGAGTTTTATCACATGCTGTACCTTTTTTTTAATGCAATACAGACATTACGTATTTTTTTATATTTCACATGTGTAATACCAAATTTGTAAGCGTTTTCATTGGCTAAAGAATCAATAACTAACCAATCGCATGGCTTTATTTTGGTGAAATTACGTCGTCATCATGAAATGACGTCACGATAGTAAACAACTTTTAGATCTTTCAGCATTTCTTTGTTCAATTGAGATGTATTTAATTTAGTTTAAAAGCATGTGATAAAAAAGATCTGACACTCGTTGTCATATCATACCATTTTTTATTAAACTCGTCCAGGAAATTCGTTAGTAAGCTCGCCAAAGGCCCGCTTACTAACAACATTCCTGAACTCGTTTAATAAAATATGGTATGATATGACAACTCATGGCAGATCCTATATATATATCCAAACAAACTGCTTTTTATGTAAAACAAAATTAAAATCATTCTTGCGATACATGTATGTTAAGAAATTGATATAAGCAATGTTAAACTTAGTTTGACCATACAATATAACTGATGCATTTTGTTGACAAAATGACAACATGGGAAATAATACAATCAGAAAATAATATGTTCAACATGTTTGTACCTGTTGATGTGATACGTTTATTATGTATTACACCGGGAACGAGAGCATTATCAATGCATTCCATAAGAGATGTATTAATTATCACCAATCAGGGAACGCAATGCCAAAGAAAGATGAATATACAACTTTACAAAACAAAACTAACAAAACGTATTTTCTTCAATAATGCAATACTGTTATTAAGAAGCATAAATCAACACATTTCGTTTCCAATTTAAGCATTTTTAAAAATTGCAAACAGTATCAGATACTGTTAATATTCAGCCATCTTCCATAATTTGGCACTATATTTTAAATACACATCATAAACACATCAACCACTAATTTGCTTACACAAAATTTCGTGTGTCAATTTATATATTGATATCTAATGGACAATACTTAAGAAAGTATTGTTTATATTAATTTAACGAACGTAAATAATGCTGTGAATATTCGTTCGAATGACAATGATTTACAGATTATATATGCCAGATTACATGTATTTATGATTCAATTAAGATTGAATTCATGTAACAATGGCTGCATTTACATTGTAGCCCATGTTCAATTATACTCCTTTTACTGTTCAGACCGCTGACATCCAAAATGATGGATGGAGCCATAATCAATCTTGAAATATTTTGGCATCAATGATACAAATTTGCAAAAATAGATGATTTATATTCTACTAAGTGATTAATTTCTAGATTCAATGTTGTTCATATCCGATTGACTCTCCTTAGCGCATGTTTATCAGATTACTATATATTACCACTACAATTGGTAATATTATCTGCAACATCAGAAGATTAATTCTTATGAACAGGAAATGAGTGCACACGCAACTGCAGAATGTACGAATTTCTATCGTAAACATTCATGAATACACGACGAAGACATTCTTCAAGCAAGTGCTTCTCAATTCTTTTGTTTTGCTTTTGATGTTTCGGTGGATTTTGTGAGTGAATATAATTTGCAGCGCTATTTTTTCCACAGTATTGGCAAAATACTGACTCGACACGTGTTTGTCACCCAATTTTGAATGAACGCTGAACTACTTCATATACTGGGTCTGCCCGTTAATCCATCATTTCGCCCGGCAATGATACTGTTGTAGTGAAGATGAATATTATTCAGTTTCATAGAAGGCGTCTTTATTGTTTATTCCATTGACATATGGAAACTTCTCACGGGTAGGCATGCTTACTGTTATGCCATATACCAACTACGTTGTTATTACGAAACATTATATATCACTATGCTTAAAATGCTTACGCTTAAAACGCCGTCTTATATATTGCAGTAATATTCCCGGATAATTGTCAAAAAGGGCTTTTTCATTAACGTTAATATGTTTTACTATGTTTATCTGTTTCTGATACATCCCAACGCATGTTTATAGCATTATATGTCTTTCAATCCGCCTTTTTTATTATGTTGCATTCACTTTTGCTTTTCCATTGCCTTTCTGACCAAAGAAAACGGATACATGTTTACAATAAATCATTATATATAACAAAATCTGAAAAAAACACACACATACTCCGTTAATGAGTTTTGGATACCTGCTGTTATGTGAAAGAAAATGCGCATTTGTGTCATGGAATAAAAAAGAGACTATTTGTACAATGTGTGACCGATTTAAAACATACTCATATAAGGTTTTCCTGTGAATCGATTGATTTTGTTTTGTCACACCATGTGTAGCGAGTATCGCAATTACTGATATTAATATTTTCATTGTTATCACGCAGGGACACATGTACCTTACTAATGCAACAATTAAATTTACTTTGTACCGGCTGGCTTAAACATCCATTTTGATTGTTCATGGCAATCACTAAAAGTGTAGTAATAGTCGAACAACAATACATACAATTATTATTATAATTCATAAAATACACATGGTACTCGCCTCAATAACACCAAATGTATTGGACAACAACCTTTGATAGTTATCAATATAGGGATAATACACGTTTTCGAGGGCATGATCAACTGCGGGCGCTCGAAAAATCCGTTCCTGCCCAGCACACCGAGAAAATGTGTATTTTTGCTAGTATTGCATAAACAAATCACACATACCAAAATAAATTATAATAAAATTGAAAACAATATGTCTTGATCATTCGACATCGACAAAATAATTCGATTATTTCATATGACGTCATACAGTTCAAGGTTGTGTTTTACATATGCCTCTCTCGGTCATGATCAGAAATGACGAGGCTTTACCTTCGGATAGGCAGTTTTCGATTTAAAATATGTTTAAACAGTGGATTAATGCAAATTTGAAATGCAGACGCGCAAAGTAAGAAATGTGGAATTATTGTGTGGATATCGAATGGACAAGACATGTTGTTTTCAATGTTATTTTAATTTATGGATATGAAAAACACATAATAGGGCTTAAAAGGCACGTGAATTGCCTTGTTAATACACGATTTCTCTCGTTCAAGCCCTCCTTTTGCCAAGTTTCTGCACCCCGCCAGAGGGCATTATAGATAGAATTAATGCAATAATATATATTTTGTTTACATATATCTACAAGAACAATTTTTACAAAGCAAACATTATACAAAAGGCACAGTAAGTGAATGAAGTTTAGAATTTTTGAAACTGAACAAAATAACCCATTTTTATCTCAAGAATTAGCAAGAGCTGTGACTTTTAACAGTATAAGATTGTGACATGGAATACTGTTTTTAAACATAACAAAGTTTAATAAGCCTATTATAAGGAATACAATATTTCATACTTAATTATCGGTGTGATGGACAACAATATGGATTCAATGGTATTAAATCTTCATTAAATTACAATTAACAATTACAATAAAATCTAAACATGCACAAACTAATCGTGACAACTGTTGCTTTACATTGGGTATGACTTCTAAATATCTTTCTTTTTTAAATCCATATTCAAACAATTAACCCATATTCAAGCAATTAATAATGTTTTAATTTTGGTTGAGTTTTTAGAATTTAAACCGTTGCTGAACATTATATTATAGAAAGCAAGTTATATACATACTGCATTCTTAACATAACTATATCATTGTTAATGTAAATATTCGTGAAAGACAAACACAAATCTTTTTTACAATTGTTGTATAACATTAACTTCGACAAAGGACAATATACTGTTTGTTCAAAATACTTAAACAGTAAAGTTGGGCTTTCTATAATTTTAATACATAGATGCTCTCCGTTTACTTATCATGAATAAATTTACATATTTCTAGCTAAACCTAAAACAAGCAAAATATAAAGTTTGAGGAAGTACGCCTTATATGTTATTAATATGTATGTTATGAACAAGTGTGCAATGTTTCGATTCCCTGTTATGGACTTTACATCAAAATTAATACAATAAGTGTTACAAAAGATACGTGCGTTCTTTCTTTAAACAGAACATCGATAAAAGATAACCACCACGTTGCTGATATTAAAAAAAAAAACATANGCAAGATATTTAAAAAAAAAAACAAAAAAAAAACAGAATAATATAATTGATGTAAAACTACCAAATATTGCCAACAAATTCTACATTTTCGTCATGCCGTTTATTTCATAATTATGTACTATATATATATATGGGTATCATATATACTGTTTTATAACATATTTCATATACACTTGTTTCATAACATACGTCAATGTAATGAGTTTATTTGACATAAGCCTCCGCTTTGTGATACACACAAACTGTTGAAGTTACAACACGTCAGAGACAAGCCCATATAGAAATCTAAGTTATCCCCAAAGGCTTTTATGTCTAACAAGGTGTTCAGCTAAATTCATTACAGCCATATTTTTATTTTTGACACGTCTGACATCGCAGGATATGAAAAGTCACCAACCAACTACTACAATTTTTCTCTATTTATTCCATTACCACGATGACATTAGGTAATAACCCTCGTGGAAATTAGATTATATAGACGATTAGGCAAATCTATATATGATAACGAAAGGTTAAAAAACAGCATATGCAAGACTTAAGGCTGTCACCGTTCAGGTACGTTTCCCCTTTTGTTATAAACTTAATATGTGATTAACCATTAAGGTTTTTGAACTATCAAATTAAAAACCCCACTCCCAATTTACTGCACGTTTAAAAGTAACACATATTGCAGAATTAGTTTATTAATGTCAATTTCACCAACCAAAATGTAAACCTTCGTCACGAAATCGGCGATATTGTTGTTTTAACGATTTTGATAATTATTATGTCTGTACACGCGAAACTAAGTCGATTAAGTAAAATACGTTCGTACCAAGCTTACAGAAGACATTATATTTGCACCAAGCTCTTTGAAGTAAAACAAAATTAAATGATGTTTAACATATGAAACAGTTTTAATTGAAACAAATGTTTTCTGTCAATAGAAATGATGCCCTTTTTAACACACATTGAATTAGTTTCGGTTGACAGCGGCTTTAACAAAATAAAGCCATACAGAAACTGACAAAAACTCGCGTTGCGAAACATGCGCAATCCGTATCTTATTGTCAATAACCGGCATAATTCTGAATGGCGCTTTCATCCCATTGTGATGGAAGCTACAGAAATATTCTTTCCATGTTTGTGATCGAAGTTATTTGACCGTATAATACACAACTGCGATATCACCTTAGGGGTTTACTGATTGGATTGGTTGCCTTCTTATTTCAAGAAAAACACTTATTTAGCAGTGGCATTTAAAAAATAATTGGTACAATCCTTGTTTCGTGGAAAATTGGTTTGGTTGTGGCTATATAATTCCCTCATCATAAACCAGTCTCGGATTGGCGCCTTAGTCTGAAAAGTTATCCGATATAACTGACTGATACCAGACTAATAGAGAAAGTTCGATAGCAAACGAAGAACGCAGTTCAGTGATGTCCGTCCAATAAGATTGCCACTGTTGGTTTGACGTACTCAAGTGAAAGCGGCGTTTTTTTGTCAGCCTTCAGATATATCGCATTTGCACATCGGTCGTTCCTAGACTGATTGGGTATCCGTGGTTTTCAATGGTGGTTGTAGAGATCGTGGTGAAAATTTGGTCTCCATTTGCGCAGTTAACTGACAGATCATTGGTGTTATGGTATATATATATGAGAGGATATTGTTTTTTTATATACAACTGAATAAGGAATACAACATATACGCGTTTAACCGGTTTAAATAAAACAAAGCTTTACCTTACAGGTGAGTAGAATTGAATACTTAAATTTGTTACGACATACCGTGGTGCAAAATTAATTGCAAATGGTTGAGTTCAAGTGAAAATATCATGGCGAAGGCAGGGCCAACATGTGTGCATAATTAATTATTTTCTAGAAATTTACAAACGTATGTTTCTACATTTTCTCGTACAACAGGAATTATAGACTCCAGAAACAGATCAGACATAACTGTAACCATCCGCTGATTTGTTATGCATTTATTAAAAAAAGTAACGTTACTATTTACAAATAATTGTGTTAAATAACTAAAACTTTAAAACGATAAATAAGTAAATGTATTTCAAACCTGATTATTGTACCGATTTATTAAATATTAACGTTGTAACCAACGTCTTGTTTTGGGATATACTGCTATGAAATTAAGTAGAGATATGAACAATCCGTACATTGATTACATTCGTTATAAACGTTTCAAATACTAAATGTTTTAGTTTTTCGAGTTGTATGTGTTGGTTTATTGATTAAAGAAAGTAGACAGCAAAAGCATAATATATTAAAAAACTTAATCGTTAGTTTTTGAGTGAATGTTTACCTTTCAAAAAGTTTAAATTTCTACTGTTATGTATGAATTAACTAGAAATAATATAGCTTAAGCACATAGTAAAATAAAAAAGTTTACAATAATATTATATTTAATCAACTAGTTATATTTTCTACACTAGTTATTCTGGTAAAACTATTTAATAAATGAACCTTTAAGTAAATTGGTACTGAATCATTTCGTAAATAAGTATTTTATGAATGAACTTGTTTATATATATTTGAATATATGTGACAGAAGTAATCAATTGCATTTTCTGCCAAATAACACTGATTTTAGTACGTTTAAATTATTATTGTTATATATGAACAACGCCTTCCATAGGAGAGCTGTTATCATGCTTGATTGTCAGATCTAAGTATTTGCTAGTTTAATGATTTTCTCACAACCATACAATGCTCTATTCACGCTTGAGTGTGTCATATATTCGCGAATTAGTTATATCAGAATTATCATACCATTTGTCAGGCGATTGCAAAAACATTACAGCAAAGTATTAATTGTAAATTTTTCCCGGTCTCTTTTATTATTTAACACTTGTCACTAGACGAGGATAAATGTCTCTGAATTGTACGAAATAATTAAACATTTTGTATCATGATAAGGTACATGGATTTGTGTCAAAAATGACATGAGAAACATTCAACATTTAGCTTTTCTGTTAACAAAAATATTATAAGTGCACAATCTATGCTATACACCTTAAATATAACGCTTATTTATGAAATTAAAAAGTGGATTTTTTTCAGAGTAGTCTTAAATAGTAACTTTTGCACGAAAGACGTTTATGCAGTTTTGTTACCAGCTCTACAATTAATCTTAATTTTATCTTTATCTACACCACTATTGGTCGTATTTTGACGAAATTTGACCAATGCACGGTCATTTCTAATTTAAGTTTTGTACTAATAGGTTAACATTATTCCTGTTTACTTTCAGAGTTATTTATTCTGTTGAAATTTCGATGAATCAGGACATGATGTCGTCATTGTTTAACATTTCCGAAGAAACAATTACTCAAACAAAAGGCACTCTGATGAGCCTTTCGGATGAATATATGCATATCAACTCCTCTAGTTCAAAGAACATCACGACGTCATTTGGAAGAAATGAAGCTTTAGCGAAAGTGGAAATCTCCGTACTTGCTGCCATTCTATTTATGGCTGTTTTTGGAAACATAGTGGTTATTGTAGTTCATGTGTACAGGGAGCGCAAACTTACCAGGATGCAACTGTTTATTATCCACCTTGCTGCGGCTGACATTTTCGTTGGACTTTTCCAAGTTCTTCCACAGTTGATCAATGACATAACAGACAGATTTGACGGAAATAATTTCTTGTGTAAGCTAGTGAGCTACATGCAAGTGGGGACAATGTATGGATCAACGTACATGCTCATTATGACCGCGCTAGACCGGTACATGTCCATTTGTCATCCGCTGATGTCTCAGACGTGGACATTAAGGCGCGTGCATGTCATGGCCCTAATTGCTTGGTTCCTCGCATCAATATTCGCGTCGCCGCAGTTATTAATTTTCTCCTATAAACGACGGGAGAGCGACGGCGTGAACATATGTGGAGACAATTTTGACAGCAGCTGTTTGTGGCAAGTGCAGACGTACGTAACCTGGATCTTCCTCTCTGTATACGCAGTTCCCTTTATAATGCTGACAGTTTGTTACTCGAAAATTTGCACGGTAGTGTGGATAAGTGTTAATGCCAAGGAAAACCACAGTGATAACTCCAAAAAGAAGCATTCGCTTCAAAACGGAACTGAGTGTCATTCAAACAGAACAAATTCATTGCTTAATCCTCGAGCGCATTCTAATAAAGTATCAAAGTCTAAAATTAAGACCGTCAAGTTGACATTGGCAGTCGTTACCTGCTTTATCGTATGTTGGGCCCCGTTCTTCATAACACAGATGTGGGCAGCATACGACATATACTCTCCGTATGACACAAGTAAGTTTTCGAGTATGTGCACTGATTATCTATTATATATTGTAACATGCAGCATACGACATAAAATGGCATGTCTTATTAAATCCTTCCAAATCTGAAACACTTAAATTCTCTAGAAAACAACAACCGAATACCTATAACTTCACAATGTTGTCAACGCCAATACCGGAAGTAAGCTCTCATAAACATCTTGGAGTTTTTCTTTCGAACGATTATAAGTGGCGCATCCATATTAAATATATAACAGATAGAGTATGGAGCCGAACTAATATTATGCGCCAACTGAGATTAAAACTTGACCGTAAATTACTCGAAATAATTTATACGTTATTTATTCGCCCGTTGGTAGAATATTCAGATGTAATATGGGATAATTTCACTCAAGCAGAAAAACATGAACTTGACAAAATTCAAACCGAAGCAGCGCAAATTGCACGTGGAGCATCCAAATAAGTATCCTTAAACGAATTGCAAAACGAAATTAATTGGGAACCGCTGGGAAGATCGACGCGACAAACATGAACCTACAATTGTTTACACAATTTCCTTACCCATCAGTTCTAAACCGACCTGGTACCTCAACATATTGAAGCTGCTTCTAGGTATAATCTCCGTAATGCAAATGAATTAACTACATCCGAATCAAGACCAACCATTTACTATAATTCCTTCCTACAAGCAGTTCTTCGAAAATGGAATATAAAACAAGAAGAAATAAAAAATAGTGAATCGTTAAATATGTTTTAATCCAAGCTTAAAAACAGTTTGATTAAAACACCATCGTACTTTTATAAAGAAAAACGTAACCTCCAAATTCTTCATTCGCGGTTAAGGACTAAATCGAGTGCGCTTAATGAACACCTTTACGCGAAAAACATCGTTGAATCCCCTCCTGTGGAGATCCAATTACCACTTCTTTCTCGTATGTCGTTATTTTAACGCAATACGTATTACATTAATGAACAGTATTTCCAGAATAGCCAGCGATATTGAGCTTGATATTCTACTTTTCGGTAATACACATCTTAACGAAATTGAAATCTCTGAAATGTGTCTATATTTTCAACAATTGATAAAATAATCCCGGCGATTCTCTTAACAAACCAGTGTTGTTGTTTGTTGTTGTTTTAAATCCAAGTCATCGCATCTACAATCCTTCGTCCTTATTCCTTATTTCCTTAATGCTTTCCGTATTTTTTCTACGTATTTTTTTCTAGGTATTTTTTTCTTATTTTTCTTTCAAAACCCTTGTATATTTATCACTCATATTTCCTATTTCTAGCATAAACTAAGTAATATTGTGCCTAATACACGGCCAATAATGTGTAAATATAATCCCAAGGAGAGAAACTCTATAAGAATTATTTCGTCCGTTTCAATCCTTTTCTGATATCTATTGTATTGTGTATTTTGATATATTGTACTTGCCAAAAGAAATAAATATGTTTAATCTATACGACATATATTCTCCATATTAAACAAGTGAGTGTCAGACATTATATAGTGGTGTATTTGATACCTACTTTAAGTCATTGATACATGAGTGTAATCAAAATTTAATACTTATATATATGTAATGTAATTATAAGTATGCACATAAACAATACAAGACAAAGTTAACATAATATATCCAAGACTGCGGTTCCTCTTAACAGGCGTTCATCAATAACACTTAATGCAAACTTACCGTCGACGCAACCAAATTTTCGTACAATTTTAATCTATACATTAGACAACTTACTGATACGTTAGATCCATTTGATAACACTCTTGATAAGGTGCGATTCATTGATGCGTAAAAACAAGAAGATTATCTAAACACGTATACGTATATTCTGCGAAAAAAAATTGTTGTGACTTAAAACCTCATTTGTTTCAGGTCACGTGATGGTCATAACCTCACTGCTAGCAAGTCTGAACTCATGTACGAATCCTTGGATATACTTGGTGTTTTCCAGTCGTTTGTGTAACAGACGACAACCAACACATTCTACCAAAACATGGTTGTCGACTGCTAATAATTACGTCTCAGAGGCCGGAAACAACACCATACGCATGCGTAACATGCTTAAAGAGTCCCGAGCACTGAGTATAACATAGAATGAATAAATAATAGCTTATTTAAATCAGAATACTGTGTACAAACAAAGCTTGAAAGTTTCCTTTATATTTCACACCACAAGTAGATTATAAATAAAGATCACGAAACATGTGTACTGCAATTAAATATTCAATGCAAACTGAATCATGTGCAATAAGAACAAGGGTTGGCGTTTGTAATCGGTATGGCATGTTGTAAAAGCACACACATTAGATCGGTAAATCATGCTAGTGTAAAAAGTAATATTTGTTTTATTACTGATGGCAATTTGTGAAACTTAGATTCTAATACAATACAGTTATATGTCTTATAGAATCATTATGTTATCGTCTGAAGTCTATTAATTGTATTTTATGTATTGCGCATATGATAGCAAATATGCTATAATGGCGTTTAAGTGTTTAGAACAAAATGTGAATAGCCGTATTTTGTTGTTCATATACCCTGGGTATATTATCCATATTATTATAAACAAAATGTTGAAAATGATATGAATATAAATGATAAATGCGAGTATATGCATTTCAAGTTAATATGTGTTTTGTTGTTTCCGCTATGAATTATTTTAGACTTGGGTCAATTTATTATATGAAGAAGTGAAACTCCAGAAGCTGCAGCAGT
>VMBQ01007329.1:28024-50897 GCA_007657795.1 Dreissena rostriformis | reverse complement strand
ATGCCTCAGTCTAGAACGGGAACGACGAGATCAGTGATACAATTGTAACCATTCATATGCGATATACCTTTGCAAACTCGACAATATGATCGCAGTGAAAAATGGTATTATCGTCTTTTCGACTGTTTGTATTTAACTGAGAGTCAGTATGATGTTTAGTTTTATATATGACGAGATATATTAATTAATTTAAGAATTGTATTGAACACATACAATTATATGCAAGGTCATTACATTAAATACTGATGATGGGACTTTGACATAAACTTATTTACAAACTGGTGTTAATTGAATTTTGTACTATGCCAAATAGCAATACATTTCAAACACTGACATAAATATCACATAAATATATCTAATGTGGTCAGAGGTAATAGATACTCACATGAAATCTAACAAAGTAATTATAACAAAACACACGAACCTCGTATTGTAAGAACAGTCCGGTTTTGTTCAATTTTTGGTCGACTTGGAGAAGGATGTTTTGGTAATTGGCAAACTCATCGTTGGCCACGCACTGACTGCTAAGAGTCAGGTATTCCACCATCAGTCTGTGCAAGTACTTGTATTGGCCCTGAGATTCAGAACAATACATTACCGAAACGGCGATTCAGAAGTTTTGTTTATCAGATTACGAATACGCAATTTACGTCTTCAATGATGACATTTCATCAACCCCATAAAATAAGATACAAATACTGACATAAAATGGCTGCAACTATACATACCTANACACTTGGCTTGTCCTGAGGAAAGATGATGTATACGAGGTCTTAACGTATCATGTATATGGGTCATGTTAACTGAAGGCTACCTTTATGAAGGCTGATATAAATGTATGTACTATGTTGTGAAGACACCGGATCCGTCTGGTTTGTCACGATTTATGTGACGCCAATTCATTTCACAAAATGTTTCTTAAATATACGGTGGTATAAAGGATCAATATAAAAAAGTTTTAGCGGTCTCTATTACCTGCGCATGCGATAGTTATAAAATGCGCAGGCGATAGCAATTACGTGCGCACACGACAGAAATGACGTGGGCACGCCGCAAAAGCTATGACGTACGCATGCGATAGATATGACATTTGCACACGATAGCTATTATGTGCGCACGTCATAGTTATAGTGTGCGCACGTAAAAGAGACAGCTAAACAAAATATTTCCTGTGTCATTCTATGACAACATATACAGAGACATTCGGTCGATAAGCAAACGTTATTGAATGTGCAATGTACACAGCGCCAAAATCGCTGTATTTATAATATCTTTGTGAAGATAATATGACTGATACTATGTTGGAACACGGGGATTAGCAATACAATTAGGCAGTAAACGAACTGTCAAACGCAAATGCCTACAAGTGAAATAATAAATGAGAAAACGTAAACGTACTTTATATGTTATTATTTGCCAATAAATTGTGTAAAATTACAAAGAAATAATAACATTCGTTTTCAAGACTGTAAAAAGAATAATATATAGAAATAAACAGAAGTCCTGTTCATTTCTACCTTTTGTGACAAGGTGAGCTTCCGAACTGTGTAGTCTGTGAACTCCTCCGTGAAGATCAACTTTGTTGTTAGTGCTTGGANTTACTAAAACTATGTTGGAACACGGGAATTATCAATACCAAAATAACAATAAACGTTATGTCAAACACAAATGCATACCAGTTGAAAAAATATACCATGTAACATTAAATGACACGTAACTAACAACTTAAATGTACTAAATATATAAATATTCACCCATGAATTGTGTGAATAGAAACATGCTTGTTCAAAACTGTAAAACGAATAGTATTTATAAATAAAAAGACATAAGGCATCAACATAATTAAATAGAACTGTTTATTTCTACCTTGTGTGACAAAGTTAGCTTCCGAACTGTATAGTCTGTGAACACTTCCATGAAGATCAGCTTGGTTGTGAGTGCTTGGAAATCCATTTCTGAACCAACTTCAAGAGGCCAGTACCGCAAGCATTTCATCTATGTATTGTATAACAGTTTGGTTTGAAAATAAATACATAAATCATGACAAATGTAATGTCATTGTCGAATATGATTATGTTGGCGTTCGTTATTATCACAGAAAGTGCAACCTAAGTACACTTATTCGTATAAGTAATTTTATCAACTTTATAATGAAACTGTTTTTCATACAAAATTGAAAGTACAACAAAGAAAACAAATGGTATATGGCACATTGTTAATCAATAACACATTGAACATCTCAGCAAATGAAAATGAAATAGCGTTTACTTCATTATATTGTCTCATATGTTATCCCTTTATTATTATTAGGTCGTCCAAAGGCTACACAGACAAATTTCACTTACCTTTCCCATTTCTACGAGGTTTGTTACCATGACTACGGTAGAAACGTCGTATTGCCAAATCATCCGCCAGAAGTCATCCATCATAGCCTCCGTAGGACCTTTAAGTATATTTATTATCCCTCGTACAACACTGTTATATCCAGGAAATATTGTAAGAAGCACACTAAATAAGCGATGAAACTAATGTAAGTATAAGTTTGAGTGGCCTATCATTAAAGCCACACACCTTATTTGGCATAGTAAATTTAAGTATAAATAAGAAACATATTTTATCTATGCCTATTAGAATATATCTGGCGGTCACAAGGTAGAAATCCGTATTTTTGCGCTTTAAAACTTAAAAATAATCGCGTTTGTCGAAATGGACGTATACGTCTAGAAATACGTTCGGTTTTAAAAGGGGTAATTCCCGGTTGAAAAATAATGAATTACTTGCTAACTAGACTAAAGATTTAATGAAAATTTTGCACACTTTCAAATTGCATCTATATGTATTGATTAACGTGTACTTCATTTCAAGGTGTGTGACTGAGTCAGTGAACCTGAAAGTAAAAGTTCTTGTTGCTATATATTACCACCAATTGCGAAAGTTGCATTTACATATCGATATATAGGTTTCACCATACAATCGTGAAACTATTTGCATCACAATATCAATATTTGTACATATACATATACACCGAATCAAATGATTACTTTAATAAGCATACCAATGATGTCCGTCTGTTTGCTTTTTCATGTCAAGTTGTTCCACTGACCTAACTTTATGATGACATCAACAAAGTACACATAAACACTAGTTAACAATGTAAGGATTGTACAGAAATGACCCTGAAGTACAAAACATGATTATTTCAGGGATATAAACAAGCACTCGCCCACTCGCTATGGCGACCTTCATCTATGAAAGATGAGCGAAAAATAAAAGTCTATCGCTCAGGTGGCCAATGAAGTCAGACCAATTAATTGAGTCGCGTTCTTAGAAAACTTGAATTATTATATTAAATCTACATGAGCGAAAAGAAAGGTTGCATGCTGCATCAAACCAATTTTAAACCCTTATTTTTGCACTGACAACGTCAGGTAGTTATTAATTCCAAGAAACACTATGTACACAAATAAAAACAGTACGTGTGCAAATATACTAGTTTTTTCGTTATGAACCAAACCCTAGTAAGTTCACAACAAATATACTTTCTGGATTAAGATGAATTTCAAACCTGATAACTGTTTTACTGGGAAAATACTGTAAGCAGCACACTTAATACGCGATGAAACTAATGTAAGTATAAGTTAAAGTGGCATATCATTAAGATCGATGAGTTTGTCAAAGAAGACTCACCTTGGGATGCAATGTAAGCTGGCTTCTTGTAGAAACCCTATCGAATAAAAATAACATCAGCAAATATGCGTGTATACAATCATAAATAAGGACACGAGTGATTACAAAAAAAGGTAAATACTACTACTACTACTACTACTACTACTACTACTACTACTACTACTACTACTACTACTACTACTACTACTACTAATAATAATAATAATAATAATAATAATAATAATAATAAATAACAATAATAATTAATACTTACACATATATATGTACAGTATATAAATGAGATATCACCCGAAACGTACGTATGTATTTTTTATTTTAAGACAACAATGCGAATATGAGTTCATAAACATAATATATTCTAATCAAGCATGTCATTGTTTTTAGCTACATTATTTAAGATAAAGTGTTCATATCGATGCAATGCGAATTTTTCTACTGTACAGCACCTTAACGTTTTAAACAAGGATATAAGCCGCACCTCGATGAAGGAAGCATTGATGTAATCACTACCTTCTTTGCCGTCAACAATGTTTAGCATCACACGAGAGTGGTCATCTGAAATAGTGGCATATCAGAGCTGTATCGTGACAAACATTGGGACTTTACAAATACAAATTTAATTCAGTTATGTTTATTTTTTGGGAATTGCTTCCTTTCCACAGTGATATACGTATATCACGATTGGTGGATGGCAATTGTCACCAAATTGTGCATATGGTTGTCGTTAAATGTTTATAATAACTATTCCACACTATGTAGATAAACTCATCTGAATAATAATACATGGCCATTGTTATTTTCCTCCTTTGTAACTTATTGGTAAATTTGATATTGACTGAATAGATTAAATACCTGTCCCATTTGATGTATTCGTGTATTAAAACAAAATGGCCATTTATCGCGTCTCAGATTTCGACTACCACACGTATAATGTATTAAACTGATCACATGAAGTACTTTATAATCCCACCTTATGAGGCGATCTCACCAGTGGACATATTTCGTTTATTTTCATAAATTGACCAAAGGAAGTTGTAAATCAAAGAATTGGCCAATCTGTTTTCTGATGCTTCGATGGCAAATAATACATTTAATAAAACATGGGTGCATAACCACTTTATTTGCTTCGAATGCGAGCACAAACAACCTCGGGTAACAGACTCTGTCCGTCTTCTGATTAATGAATCGCAGCGAACATAGCGGATATAGATAAATTCAAATAAAACATTAAATACTACTCTCATAACGTACAGGCATACACATCTTTGTATCGGTTCTTCCCCGCATTCACCGGCGCCGTTGCAGAAGTACCTGGGTGTTGCAATCCGTAGGGAATTTTCTGCAGTATCAATACGTATTTTAAAATAACCACCAAACATGAACAAATGTCATGATTTAACGCGATAAGCCACACAGGATAAAGACGTTTTTTCGGAGGGGAACGTTTACTAAACGAAACGTGAATGCTAGTTTAATCATTGTTATAAATCGTGTAATAATACGCTCTTGCAAACACATACCACCTATATCATATTGATATTTTTTTAACTAAATGAAAATGTGTTTTATATGAAGATTAACCGTGTTCATGTACCTTAAATTCCAAGGCAAAGAAGGGCACATCCGCGCTTTTTGACATCACATATCCCTGCAGTTGGGGCAGGGCGATGGTGGTTCCCAAGGACTCAACGGGCGGCAAGTCCTTCATGTTCGAGTATACGGGTTCTTGAATGAACGTTGTAGTAACCGACTCTGCTGATGTTGGTGACGAACAAATTGGATTTGAAACTGAGAAATGTTAAGAATCACGATCTTATTTACTGAAATTCTAGAAGTCAAATCGCCCACGTGGACATGTTAAAATGCACGATATGACAACTTGCTGTTTTTTTACACAAATAATAGTTATTTTAATATGTACCCTTGAATCTGACTTACTATTAGTAATATTAATAAAATTATATCGTAACAATCTTAATCAATATGCGTAGTTACCTTGTAATCTTGAGTGTCAACATAAAACCGTATTTTGATCAGTGAAAATAATTATTCACAGTCACGAGTGTAAATAACTATTTAATATTGTCTTGAGATTTTACAACGAAAACCCTTATCCCATTTTTCTGTATTTTAAGCATTACAACAGTATATTTCTTTGTAATATATAAATGGATATAATAATATATAAAAAATAACAGAATTTGGCTCATCGTACATTATTGTGTTGTTGTTGTTATTGTTGTTGTNCAGAATTTTACATTACATTTTTATTTAAATCAGTGACATTCACACTCGTTTGTAACTTATAGTTTTTAAGGATATGTAACAATATCTCGCCACTCTTACCATTATTTGTCTTTGCGGCAGCCAGTTGTCGCGGTTCGCCGTTGACGCTACTAATTTGCTCGCGAACAGTTGATACAACATTCGAACTACAAAATACGTACTTATCGGTAAATATCATACGGTCAGTTCACAATTGATTTATGTAGTTTTAAACGTGAACCGTGTTTTCCAAAACTATACTGATGCAAATAATAAATAATTGTCACCGATACAAATTAAATCATAATTAATATGTCGTATTTGAATGTATTATGAAGTGTTTAACATAACTATAACATGGTGTACAAATTTTTTCGTCATTTTATAAATAGAGGTAAAGTTGAAGTAAAATGTTAGTTCACTATTGTAAATACGAATAATCCAAACGTGTTGATACGTGGCATACATTAATTAGATTCCTATACACGGTATACATTAATTGGTTACCTCGGTCATCCGTCATTAATACTTTAAAGCCCCTATAACGCTCAAAATCAACAGATATTTTGTAAAATATTTCGTAATATAAAGTAAACATATTAACAATCAGTTTTCCTTATAGCAATAGCCAAAATTTCAACGCTAGATGTGCGCTGGAAACATAGATTTAACAAAATGCTCTTTTTTGTACAATATTTTCAACACGTGTTTATGTACCAATTTAGTGTTCGTGTGTCGTATGATTAGATGTTAAATCTATGTTACCAGACCACATCTCGCCTTGACATTTTAGCTATTGCTATAAGGAACACTGATTGTTTATGTGTAAGCTTTATGTTACGAAATATTTTACGAAATATTCGTTGATTTTGAGCGTTATAGGGGCTTTAACTTTTAAACACATAAACTACGTACTGTTCTTGGGTCCGTTTGCCTTTGCTCCTTCTATACAATAAAACCACAATGCTTATCAGCGCCACCAGAAGAATTAGCATTCCAGTCGAAACTCCACATACTAGCTCCACTGGAAACTGACTCGATTCTATAATTATTATGTATTTTCGGATCACTGAGTCGTTGAAAAATTAAGAAAGGTTAATTTAATAGCTGATATAAATACCAATGACAAAATTGATGACAGTGTTAACATGACTGAACCTAACATTTGCATTTATTTATTTGCTACATACAATGCCTGAATAAGTGTTGTACCCAAAACATACGTAAGTAAATCTAAAATACATACACCTTATTATACTAATAGGTTCACATGGTGCATCCAGGTTAAATAGTTTTATATTGAATAAATGTTGAATGAAGACTCTTTACAGCTTAGCAGTGATCACCTCCTACACGTGTATCACATGACTCCCCCACGTAGCCCTCGTGACAGCTCTCACACCGACCGTTAACAACATCACATGGTGCGCGATCCAGGCAATAGCCGCAGGTCTGGTTGCAATCCTGACCATACGTTCCTTCTTGACATTCTGTTACAAAAACAATAACTAATGTACTCCTTTGAATGATCGAATGCTATCATTAATGATAAGGTCCATATGACGCTTTAATGACCATTTCCTTGAAAAGTCACGCTGGTCCACGGCATATTATTGGTCGTCAAGGCTTAAATAGACTTCAAAACTAAAAATTTAGATTACAACATGAACTATCTTGGATTTGAGCTTTTCATAACCGCTACGTGGTATCATTTGAGGTCAATTACAAAGAGTTTTCAAATAATTCACATTGGGTCATAACCGGGCCACCTTGTTTCAATTCGTTCATTATTATTTGCAAACATAGTGTGTTTTAATAACAAATAACGTTTAAGTATTGAGTTTAGTTTGAAAAAACAACAACACAACAGCAAAAAGAGGTAATGATGTATCTTAGCATTTTCCTGATTATGGCAAGCCGAAGTTCAATTATTGTGTTAACATTTAATTCAAAGGGACATGCAGAATAAACATTTACGCGCAGAGAAGGTTAGCATAGGTTTGTTTTTATGGAATAGCCACTTAAGTTAATGGAGGTATGTTGTATTTGCTCAGGGTTTTTCGATCATATTCCTGAATATTCTTCTATGATATTTTGCAATCTAGTCAGTGACCGTTCTGGTAAAAACAAAAATAACCGTTGTATTGTTTAAGTTATCCAAGTTTAAGGGATTTGTTCACAGATTGGTCCATTTTTGACGAGCATTAGAAAAGGCCTTTAATTGCTAGATTGTTACCACGGACCTGCAGAGTACTATTATAATGACAATGATATAAATTGAGAAAGATGAAAAGAAAAAAGTTTGGCCCACGCGGGCTCGAGTCAGTGTTCTTTGGAGTGAAAGGCTATTGCCTTAACCACTCGGCCATCCGCACTGTTATATAATTACTAGCATTTTATACTTAATATGAGTGATTGTAACAAAATTTAACGGAAACAACAGAATAGATCAAAATTATCCAATTGTTCCGCGTTTGTAACGCTTTATAATGTTATCAATTTCTATTGATGATTATTCATAAACGAAGCTGTATTTCTAGTATGAGTGTTCGTCTTAAGTGGTATTTCTATCCCTGATTTATAACGCTCTTTTATTTGTTGAAACTATGACACACCATTGGATAATTGTCATTTCAGTAACGAGTTTTAAGCAATAATTTAACTAGGTCAAGTTGTGTTAATGGTTTGTTATCAAGTGAAAAAAAATGTAATTATAGGCTCATCAGGGCTGTGCGCAGAAATAGTTTTGGATACAAAATATGTTGAAGATCCATCAGTTTTTGATAAATAAACACAGACATCAGTTTTCAATAAACAAGCAAATATAAATATATAAAAACAATATAAAAAAACGAAAATTAATGATAAATTTTGCAAACATTTATTGTCTGCATTTGCTTGGACGCATATAGCAAATATTCCTCTTTATTTCAAAGTGTGTAGTTGTAAACACACTATGCATAATGAGTGAAGATCAGATAAACAAGATTGTAAGTGTAAAAATACTACTTTTCCATAAACAATTTACCCGGTATTTTCGGCCCAATCATATAATAGTATAATTATAAATATATGGGACAAGTTTTGTATTCATATTTCACGAAACACAAGGGATAACTTCAGTTTCAATGTCCGGATCAGTTGTATTGTGCTTCTCTAGAGAAATTAAAACTCGTTTAAAGACTATGAAGTTTGCAGAGGATCCGAAAAAAGTCCATGCTACATAAATAAACAGTAGGTAATAAATCGCATAATTTGCTTTTCCTGAGATCTGAATGTCATGCAAAAACTGAACAAGTATTTCTAATATTGGAAATCACAAAGAGTATTATGGTTACAAAAGGCAGATACGACGAGCGACGAAAATGGCAGAGGGGGAGATCCGCTGTGCCATTAGCTTTCCGACAACTATGGTTCACAAATATGAGCTCTTGAGCTAAACAATGGGCTAAACAATAACCGAACAAGCCATTTGGCAATCGAAAGTGTTTAAAGAGAATGGCCAAATACTTAAAAGGTCAGTCGTTACACAGATGTTCGGTTATACAATGGTTTCTACGTACATTATTCCTCGGAAGAGCAAAGTTTGAATTATATTATTGCTGTAAAATGTTATTTTGTTTAATTATTCTGTTAATAAATTCCAAAGCAGCGGCCAATGTGTACATATTTAACTAATATGAATAAAATAATTAGCTATGCAGTTAATGTACGTGTATTTAAATGTGCCAAACCTTCAGTGCATTCCGGTGGTGCATAACCAGGATTACAAGTACAGTGTCCAGTTATGTGATCACATGTGCCGTTGCAATCCCTGCTGCAGGTTTGTGAACAGTTCAGTCCAAAAAGCCCGGAGTCACATTCTGAAAAATATACACATGTTTTCAAATATCGCTTACACTATAAACGTGTATTTATTGGAACTGCACTCGTGACGATCCGTTTATGAAACAATGACGATCGTTTCAGTAAAATGACGAATTAGGATATTTTAGGATACAATGAACAGCTGAACTACGAATATAAATTGGCATAACAATCCGGTTGTTTACAACCAGGGTATAACCAGGGTAACAAGTGCGGTGTTCAGTCACATGATCACACGTGTTTTTGCAACGACTGCTGCAGGTTTCAGAACAGGGCAACACAAACTGTATTGTTGCACACTTTGTTTAGAATTCATAAGTATTATTTCTATGGTAGTAAATACCGACCATTTTTAACATGAACATTATTTTCGTGAGGCGTTATGGTTTAATATTTGGGTTTAGATTATTTTATATCAACACAAATCATATTATGTTTTACTTAACACTCTTAAAATAATGTTCAGATTGACGTCTAGTCGTTGGTTTTTAATTTATGAGATAAACAAATTTATAAGCAATCAAAAAGTGTTCTTTTTTGTTTCTCTGTAACTTATATTAATATCTTAAGATATTTTGTTTAGGTTCATTTAACATGCGGCTAATGATTCATAGTGAATATAGGAGCAATATAAAATTAACATGTTATTATGTGCGTTGTACTGCGAATTTCCAGTAAGCGTATTTTATAACATGACTTACGCTCCAGGAGTGAAATAACGTAATGNGGTGGACGGACATACCGACCGACCTACCGACATTTGCAAAACAATATACCCCCTATTCTTCGAAGGGGGCATAAAAATCTTATTGGTAACAAAGTGGAAGAGCGAGCGAAAGATTTTTCTTAATATGATCTAACCTGTTTAGAATACATCTTACATTTTGATTCTTTTGGCATGTGACATGTACACTATTGTTACACAAGTGGTATAGCAGATTTCCGAATATGGTAATGTTAACTACAGATTCTGACATAGCATAGAATTGTTGCAGTTTTTTAGACTATGTTCTGATAACACATACACTCTTTCTCTTTTATTTGCAACAGTCTCTCTGTGAACATGATATAGTAATTTGGTGTCGCTTTGAGCTGAACTTAACAATCAATGAATTACACTTGTAATTTACATGAAACAATCTGAATTTTAATTACAGATAGTCTGCCAATGATCAAAAGTACAAAAGCTTTATAAGGACACCTTACATTACCTGTCATTTAGAATAAGACATGATAAGTTATAATAGAATATTTGAAAGTAGTGACTTGTTACAGAAGTAAACACTTATAAACAATGATAAACTTGAAAAATTCTAAGTACAAAAAGTACAAAAAAAGCAGAATTCTGATAAAATGCTGTTCAAAGAAATGTACAGTGACTCGTGATTTTTATATAATGATCAAGAAGAAATGTATCAGATGCAAATTTTTAGTAACACAATCCATTGAATAGCTGTAGAAGCTACAAGGATATGTAAACTGAAACCTAAATAGTTTTATTACCTACAGTAATGAAGCTTTATTGCTGTTAGCAGCAGATGTTTATACTTTGACTTGAAACTACTAAATTCTAATTAGACTTGAGTATTTCGTTCATTTGTTAGCATTTTTTTTATATTTTAAACGCTTTGTTAAACATGCAAACAAAAATTTACCTTCAATTTCATCACTGCCTTTTCATTCCCTGGCCAGAAATAGATGTTTACAAGTTTCTTAACAATGTCTGGACGATACAAGACACGCTCTTTCTTTTTAGCATCAATCAGTCGTTTCTCCTCAGAACGCATATGCTCGGCCAACTTTGCGAAGGCATCATTTGGTACAGTTACTTCCCTTCCTTCAATCATACCCAGTTTTGAATCCAAATCTGTTCAAATAGTTTAAGAAGAGTAAACAATTTTATATTTCATTCTATGTGCTATTGAAAAAGGTGATAATTGGTTAAACAGTAAAATAGTCTGCAAGACAATAAGGAAGTTTGAACTTCATAATGGTGGAAATATACGGATATGTTCAAAATAATAAAAGCAATGTAAAGAATAATGTTCAGTTTTTGTCATGTAAGTCCCTGGTATATATAAGATATTCTTGTTCCAGGTCCTTGTGCGGCCCATTACATACTGATACAATATAAAGAGGTGCCTAGAAATGTCCTAACATGTACAGTAATAATGGTATTGAATGATATCATCATACTGGTGATACTTCCAGTCAGTGACAAAGTTCTAGTAGTTCTTTAGTGTGAACATTTCATGCATTATTTTCATTCATTCATTTTTAAGCACTATAATGATTTGCAAATATTCAATTGCCATAGGATCTTTTATTTCACATAAAAAACTATTGAAATTATGAAATCAAATTTATTGTTTCCATTTATTACTATGGCCACACTTCTAACGAATTGTACTTTTATCTGTACTTTTATCAAACAAACGTTACCTTTAATCAGTGGATTTATTTGTTCCTTTCTGCTTTCTTTGCATTTTATGAGAAGCTTCAGGCCAGATCCTTGTGGGGGTTCAAGGGTTACAGGATGAACTTGTCCAATCTCTATCAGTTCTTTATCAAAGAACAGCTTCAGAATGGCTGCATCCTTGCTGTCATATTCTTTGACCAACACTGAAAATTGAAGATGCCACTTAAATTAGATAAAAAGTGATAATAATTAAATTTATTTACATCTTTTGGATTTTAAAATATTCATATTGACAAATAATAAGAGTTTGTGGTGTATATTTAATGTAAACTAGAAAGGTGTCCATTAGAAATGGATGCCCTCACATTTCGCCTTTGTTGAAAAAAGTGGAGGTGCGCAAGTTCCCATGATAGTTAATATGTTTGTAAAGATTCAGCCCTCTAGCATTGATACTCTTTGAGTTAGGTGGGACACAAAATGATAAATTTACATAAAAAGACCATCATAACTTTAATTATAAAAAAAATATTGGAACCAAAATGTGAAGGAGCGCAAGTTAACATAACATGCTGGTTGGTATGTATTCAGAGTTAATATATCCCTCTTGCACCAAAACTTTCTGAGGTACACGCAAGGCAGATTAAAAGATGGAAGGACAGACTAGGGAAAATCTTTTATGCCCCTCCCCACTTATAGTACAAGAGCTGTCTGAGGACCTAAGAGACCTTTATGTTGACTCAACAAAACCCATATGCAATCCCATGCTAGATCTAACTATAAGGCATTAATGTACGCAATTAGTTTTTGAGTAGAACACATTTTTCTGTATTTTGACAGTGACCTTGAACTTGACCTCATAAATGCCTCGTGCAACCCTAGCGAGGTCTGGATATAAGGTATTAAAATATTTAATTTCATTAAAATACTATTTATTGTCTTGAGTTTATGAACAGAAACCATTTTTCTATAGTTATTGAAGATGCCCTTGACCCTACACCCAATATACAATCCAAAACTAGGTCTGGATACTTATTAATGTAATAAGTTTCATTACAATTACTGGAATTTTATTAAGAAATTCAGTTGAATCAATATTGCTTTTTTAAATCAAAGTGAACTATTCCTTAAACCTACCCATCCCATATGCATGATCTCAATGGGGNCATCATCAGCAGCAGCAGCAGCAGCAGCAGCAGCAGCGACATTAACATCAATATCATCATCATCATCATCATCATGATCATCATCATCATAATCATCATCATCATCATGATCATGATCATCATCATCATCATCATCATCATCATCATCATCATCATCATCATCATCATCATCATCATCATCATCATCATAATCATGCTTGATGCACATGCTTGAAACATTTGACGACAATGGGAGGTTGGATACAAACCGGTATTGCAATCCGGTGCTTTATAACCAGGGTTACATGAACAGTGTCCTGTCACGTGGGCGCATTCGCCGCCGCACTGTCTGCTGCAGGTTTGTGAACATTTCCTTCCAAACCACCCAGAGTCACACCCTATGTAATATACACTTGTATTATTTAAATGATTGGTAATACCGACCAACATAGCAAGCAAACGTAATGACGATTTTTGTAAAAATAAGTATTCATTTAAGAATGCGGCTTATGATTTATAGTGTATTTAGCAGCAATATATATTTAACAAAAAATGATCATATTATTATGTGTGTTTGACTTTGAATTTCTATCAAACGTTTAATTGTTTACGAAACAATAGACAACAATACGAAGTTGAATACAAACTGGTATTGCAATCCGGTGCTTTATAACCAGGGTTACAAGAACAGTGTCCTGTCACGTGATCGCATTGGTCGCGGCACTGTGTGCTGCAGGTTTTCGTACAGTTCACTCCAAACCGCCCAGAGTCACACTCTGTATAATATACACTTGTATTATTCCATCTATCACAATTACCATTAACAGTCTTCTAGTGGTGGCGTAATAATTAAATAAGTGTATTCAGATCCTCTCAACACAACAATTTTAAAACCATTCTACTCTTATAATAACGTTTACTTGACGTAAAGTGTTTATTCTTTTCGTTTCCAACATAGCAAACATACACATGAAATATGAATACAATAAATTACTAGCAATTTGAAGTTGTTTATTTCTCCATAATTAATAGTAATGCCTTACACACATTAGTTTATGTTCATTAAGCAAAACGGCTTATGATTTGAAATGTATAAGTAAGCAATATACATTTGTCTTAACATTGATTATATTATGACAGACGTTTCGATCGTTATTTATAGATAACGTATATTTTCGGGAATCAATGGACGAAATTACGAAATTGGAAACAAACCTTTATTGCAATCTGGGATTTTATAACCAGGCTTACAAGAACAGTGTCCGTTCACGTGATGACATGTTCCGTTGCAATAGCTGCTGCATGTTTGTGAACAGTTAACTCCAAACAGACCGGAGTCACATTCTGAAAATATACACATACGTGTATATTCAATTATCGGTTAAAAATAAACGTTTATTAAACGGCACTGCTCATGTGTCAATTCGTCGTTGAAGCAATGGCGATCGTTTCAGTAATATGCACAATTGGCGTTTAACGGGATCAATGGATAGAGCAACTAGCATACAAATTAGCATGACAATCCGGTTGTTTACAACCAGGGTATAACCAAGGACAGTGTCCAGTCATATAATCCCACGTATCGTTACAATGACTGCTGCATGCTTCACTACAGTGCAGCCTTACCTGGCTTGTGCAACACTCTGTTTATTATACATGAGTATTATTTATATGGTAGGTGATACCGACCATTATTACCATGAACAGTCTGTTGGTGGTTGCGTTATGGTTCAATATTTGGATTTTGATGCCTTTCAAATAAATACTTAACATTTTTATATAAAACCTAACACTCTTAACATAATGTTCATCTTGACATATATTGTCCATTCCATTGGTTTTTTATTCATAGCAAATTAACATATGCGATATTCAAATTTACAAGCAGTCAAAAAATGTTCCTTCTTTGTTTCTCTGTAACAAATATACATGCATTACATTATTTTATTAATCTTCATTTAAGAATGCGGTTTTTGATTCAGAGTGAATTTAGAAGCAATAGATATTTCACAAAAAATGATCATATTATTATGTGCGCTTCACTGTGAATTTCTAGCAAACGTTTTATTTTAACTAAACAAAATACGACAAAACAAAGTTTGATACTAACCGGTATTGCAATCCGGTGCTTTATAACCAGGGTAACAAGAACAGCGTCCTGTCACGTGGTCGCAGTTGTTTCTGCAATGGCTGCTGCAAGTGCGTGTACAGTTCAATCCAAACCGTCCAGAGTCACACTCTGCATAATATACACTTGTTTTATTTAAATGATTGGTGATACCGACCAATATAACAAACACTTAATCATTAGGATTACCGCGTACATTGATTTCGTTCCGAGTTACAAAACATCAAACTGTATCGTTCAATTTAAAATCAAAGTATGGGTTTCGGATTGAAGTATTGGCTTAGTTTTACTAAGGTAAATGTCATATTAATAACATTGACTTGTAATTTACAACTAAGAAAATGGCCCTACATCATTCACGCTAATACATAATGCGAATCTTGAACTATAAAATAATAATTTGTATTATCTTTGCTGACAGTATTTTTATTCTGTCTAGTACTGCGTTAATATGTCGATAAAACAATGTAATTTGCAATAACATATTTTCATTAACATTGGTTGAAAGTAAAAGAATAAAATGATCTCATATGTAAGAAAGTTACTAGATATCCAGTACCTTAAGTACATTCATATCAACATGGCTAGAATGTCAATATATTTTTGAATTAAATATAACAGTTGAACTACGAGGGTTGTTCAATACATTCGAAAACCGGTTGTATAATTAAAATGTCTAATTTATCGCATTGTGATTTATACATAACAAGAACAATAAATCACTGAATCGCCATCGAACAGATGCGTAATTCCATGTGAGACGTTGCGAGAATCATGACAGATACACAATAACAAGCAGTCGAAATGTGTTCTTTCTTTGTTCTTTTGAAGCGAATATGAATGCATCACGTTATTGTTTCATTTGTTCATTTAAGAATGCGGCTTATGATTTATAATGTATTTAGCAGCAATATATATTTCACCAAAATGATAATATTATTATGTGCGTTTCACTGTCAATTTCTAGCAAACGGATTATTTTTTACAAACAATAGACGACAATACGAAGTTGGATACAAACCGGAATAGCAATGCGGTGCTTTATAACCCGGTTTACAAGAACAGCGTCCTGTCACGTGGTTGCATTTGTCGCTGCAATGGCTGCTGCAGGGTTGTGCACAGTTCACTCCAAATCGCCCAGAGTCACACTCTATAAAACATACACTTGTATTATTTAAATGAATGGTGATACCGACCAACATAACACACATTTATTCATAAGGATGTCCGCGTACATGGATTTTCTTTGCGAGTTACTAACCATTAAACTGTATCGTTCAAGTTAAAATTCAAGTATGGGTTCTGGATTGATGTATTGGATTAGTTTTACTAAGGCAAATGGCATAGCAATAAACTTGACATGCAATTTATAACTTAGAAAATGGCCCTACATCATGCACGCTTAGTCATAATGCGAATCATGAACTATGGAATAATAATTTGTAATATCTTTGCTGAGAGTATTGTTATTTTGTCTAGTACTCCGTTAATATTTCGATAAAACAGCGTAATCGACAAAACATATTGTCATTAACCTTGGCTGAAAGTAACAACATATAAAGATATCATATGTTAGAAGTAACTAGATATCCAGTACCGTAAGTACGGTCAATTCAACACGGTTACTACGTCCATGTATAAGTATCGTTGAAATAAATACAGCAGTTGAAAAACGAGGGTCGTTCAATAAAGTCGAAAACTGGATGTTCAATTAAATACCTCACGACTGATATTAGCGACAAATTCATAAAAAGAAAAAGAAATCACCTTATCGCCATCGCCCAAAGGCCTGATTCTATATAAGACCTTGAGAGATACATGGGAGATAGAAAATTACGAGCAAATGAAAAGTGTTCTTTCTTTGTTTTTTTTTCTGTAGCGAATATAAATGCCTTACGTTATCTTATTAATATTCATTTAAGAATGCGGCTTATGATTTATAGTGTATTTAACAGCAATATATATTTCACAAAAAATTGATCCTATTATTATGTGCGTTTGACTGTTAATTGATAGCAAACGTATTATTTTAACCAAACCATAGACGACAATACGAAGTTGGATACAAACCGGAATAGCAATCCGGTGCTTTATAACCGGATTTACAAGAACAGTGTCCTGTCACGTGGTTGCATATGTAATCAGCAACAACATAGTGTCATTAACATTGGTTGAAAGTAATCAAATATAAAGATTTTATATGTAAGAAGTAACTAGATATCCAGTACCGTAAGTACGGTCATATCAACGCGGTTACTACGTCCATATATAAGTATTGTAGAATTAAATACAATAGTTGAAATACGAGAATTGTTAAATAAATTCGAAAACCGGCTTTATAATTAAAATACCTCATGACTCGTATTAGTGAAATATCCATAACAAGAAAAAGAAATCACTGCATCGCCAAGCCCAAAGGCATGATTCCATATGAGACCTTGAGAGATACATAAGAGATACAAAATTACAAGCAGTCGAAAAGTGTTCTTTATATTTGTTTCTAAGTAGCGAATATAAATGCCTTAAATTATGTTTTATTAATGTTCATTTAAGAAAGCGGCTTATTATTTATATTGTTTTTAGCAGCAATATATATTTCACAAAAAATGATCATATAAGTGTGTGCGTTTAACTGTTAATTGATAGCAAAAGTATTATTTATCGAAACAATGGACGAAAATACGAAGTAGGATACAAACCGGTATTGCAATACGGTGCTTTATAACCAGGAAGACAAGAACAGTTTCCTGTCACGTGGTCGCATTTGTCGCTGCAATGTCTGCTGCAAGTGTTTGCACAGTTCTCTCCAAACCGCCCAGAGTCACACTCTGTATAATATACACTTGTATTATTTAAATAAATGGTGATACCGACCAACATAATAAACATTTATGCATTTGGATTTCCGCGTACATGGATTTCGTTCTGAGTAACTCAAAATCAAACTGTATCGTTCAAGTTAAAATCCAAGTATGGGTTGCGGACTGATGTATTAGCTTAGGTTTACTAAGGCAAATGTCATATTAATAAACTTGACATGAAATTTACAAATAAGAAAATGGCCGTTCACCATGCACGCTAAGGCATAATGCGAATCATGAACTTTTGAATAATTATTTGTATTATCTTTTGTGACAGTATTTTTTATTTTACTTCATTAATAAATATGTCCATGTATGTTTAAATATCGGCTAAAACCTGAACATTTATTAAATGGCTATACATATGTGACCAATCGTCGTTTAAGCAATGGCGATCGTTTAAGCAAAATGCTAAAGTGGCGTTTTAGGGTACCATGGACAGCCCAACTACGCATACATGTTGGCATAGCACTAAGGTTGTTGACAACCAGGGTATAACCAGGGTAACAAGTACAGTGTCCAGTCACATGATCTCACGTATCGTTACACTGAATGCTGCAGGTTTCACGACAGTGCAATCCAAACTTTCTTGTTAATTATACATGAGTATTATTTATATGGTTGGTTATACCGACCATTGTTACCATAAACCGTCTTTTTGTGGTGGCGGTTTGGTTTAATATTTGGATTTTGATCTCTTTCTAATTAACACTAGACATATCATATAAAACATAACACTCTTAAAATAATATTCAGTTTGACGTCTATTGTCCATTCTGTTGGTTTTTAATTCATAGCAAATTAACACATGAGATATACAAAATTATAAGCGGTCGAAACGTGTTCTTTTTTTGTTTCTTTGTAGCGAATATAAATGCCTTACGTTATTTTATAAATATTCATTTAAGAATGCGGTTTATGATTAATAGTGTTTATAGCAGCAATATATTTTTCTAAAATGATATTCATATTATTATGTGCGTTTCACTTTGAATTTCTAGCAAACGTATTATTGTTACGAAACAATGGACGACAATACGAAGTTGGATACAAACCGATATTGCAAAACGGTGCTTTATAACCAGGGTTACACAAACAGTATCCTGTCACGTAGTCGCATTTGTTGCTGCAATGGCTGCTGCAGGTGTTTGCACAGTTCAATCCAAACCGCCCAGAGTCGCACTCTGTATAATATACACTTGTATTATTTAAAGGAACCGTGATACCGATCAACATAACAAACATTTATTGATAAGGATTTCCGCGTACATTGATTTCGTTCCCAGTTACTAAACATCAAACTGTAACCTTCAAATTAAAATCCAAGTATGACTTTCGAATTGATGTATTAGTACAGTTTTATTAAGGCAAATGCCATATTCATAAACTTGACATGTAATTTACAACATAGACAATGGCCCTACATCATACACGTGTAGAAATAATGTGAATCATGAGCTATAGAATAGTAATTTGTATTATCTGTGCTGAAATTATTATTTTTTGTGTCTAGTACTGCGTTAATATTTCGATAAAACAGTGTAATCTGCAACTACATAGTATCATTAACATTGGCTGAAAGTAATCAAATATAAAGATCTCATATGTAAGCAGAAACTTGATATCTAGAACCGTAAGTACGGCCATATCAACACGGTTACTATGTCCATATATAAATATTGTTGAATTAAATACAACAGTGGAAATACGAGGGTTGTTCAATAAATTCGAAAACCGGATGTATAATTAAAATACCTCATGACTCGTATTAGTGAAATATACATAACAGGAAACATAAATCACTGTATCGCCATCTCCCAAAGGCATGATTCCATATGAGACGTTGAGAGATACATGAGTGATACAAAATTACGAGCAGTCGACAAGTATTTTTCTTTGTTTTTCTGTAGCGAATATGAATGCCTTACGTTCTTTTATTAATGTTCATTTAAGAATACGGCTTGCAATTTATAATGTATTTAGCAGCAATATATATTTCACAAACAAATGATCATATTATTATGTGCGTTTCACTATAAATTTCTAGCAAACGTATTATTTTTACTAAATAATAGACGACAAGCCGAAGTTGTATACAAACCGGTATTGCAATACGGTGCTTTATAACCAGGTTTACAAGAACAGTTTCCTGTCACGTGGTCGCATTTGTCGCTGCACTGGTTGCTGCAAGTGCGTGTACAGTTCAGTCCAAACCGCCGTGAGTCACACTCTGTATAATATACAATTGTATTTTTTAAAGGAATCGTGATACCGACCAACGTTGACCACCAGGACAGTGGCCCGAAACGTGGTCGCACCTTGAGCCGTTGGCACAATGGCATGTAGAGGAGCAGTTTTCACCAAAGTGCCCATGAGNATAAAAAGTAGCTTAATATTTGAGAGTGTCAACAAGTTGGACTAGTGCAAACGTCATACAAACTTTATGCTGTTATTTATTTGGGCTCTTGCCCAGCCTTTGACGATAATTGTTATTCGGAACTGCTTTTTCGGATAATTTACATGTGGTACAAATACAAATATCCCTATGATATTAGGGTTTGTCATTCAAATTGAAGAGACTTCAACTCTTTTGTCAATAAACTATTCATTTTGCACAAGGTCACTAAACAGAAAAAAAGGTTGTTTGTAAACCTAGGGAATTGTAGGATTCCAAATAATATCCAATGTTCTAGTTCAATCTCAATGTAAAAAATAACTTGTAGGTTCAGCTAATCTTAATCTCCCATTAAGCCTACGTCAGTGTTTATTTTTCATCAAAAGCGAAAAGGATTACACTTCCTGGATTAAACCTTGACACAATTATCAAGGCACCACTCATCTAAACTTATGATTTAAATCCAAATTATTATTAATATTTAATGTTTAATCATTAAATGTATGATCGATCAAGCTAAAAAACTAAATTGAGATTTTTCGGACGAGATTGTGCATTTACTTTCGATTTCGATTTCATAAGTACACACAAGAGATTACATACCTCTCAGCCGCCTCTGTTTTCTTCGGCTTCTTAAATTACGACAACAAGTACAAAGTATATTTGAGAGTTTAAAAGTGTATTTTCTATATAAAGGAACATATTTGTCTTAAAATGACGTCCTGAGACAAATGGCACTTTCAGTTTTGGATTTTCCGAAAATATCCTTTGGTCGAGATGGTCGGTGTCCGGTCAGAACGGTCCCATTCCATTACGACCCAATCCAAAGAGGGCCGCAATACTAAGTAGGGATTTTCAATTAAATGTTTTAAAACATATATTTCTGTTTTAAAAGTATATCAAGATATTATATTTACTTATTGCAGAACTTTTACCCCAAATAAAACAAATGTGTATACCACAACCGCCTGAATGCAAAAGCCGGTAGCGGTGTCGGTTTTTACCGACTGGTTCCACATCTAAGACAAGAATCGGAAATGGTGAGGATGCTTGTTTAAGGCAGCGACCTCCACCGGATCACCACAACGCGATCTGCAAAGGTCCAGAAGTCCCTGGTGTAGCTCTGGGACAAGTATGTGGCGAAAGAATGCACCATCTCCGAGTTCCTGGCCAAGGTCGGTCAAGTGTACGACGTTGTGCTGGAGTAATGTTCACGTAAATGTTATTATGTAGTTTAAATTATGTTGTATTTTGTCACGTTGACTGTATTTTGTCTGTAATTTTTCTTGTAAATGTATTTTGTGTAATAAAGAAAATAAAAAAGTTCATACATGTTTTATGTCGTACTCTATTTTGATTTAATAGAAAATAGAATTCACATGTTAAACAATATTATTATGTAATAGAAATTAATTGAAATTATGTATATTTTGTAATAAAGAAAATAAAAAACTTCATACATTGTTTATGTCGTACTCCATTTTGATTTAATAAAAAATAGAATTCACATGTTTAACACTATAATTATGTAATTATGTTGTATTTTGTCAGTGTGACTGTTTATTGTCTATATAACACAATTTGAAACCTAAAACAACAATAATTGCTTTAAGGGGTGTTGCGGCAGTTTTGCTGAATTTTTTCCATCTAATAACTTTTGCTCAAAATTTATATTCAAGTACTACATACAAATACTATATGAAAAATGAAATAAAAACATATGGTCACCGGCCTTGTTTTGATTTTATTCACCATTTTATAACGTGTACTTTTTCATTAAATCTGAAAAATCTCTAATTGCATAAAAATGATTAATAACCTACGAAATTGGCAACATATTGATATTATATAAGATAATATATATCATATACCATTTAATTAAACCACAAACTACCAAAAAATGGAGAACACAAGTTAAATTTTAAGAAATTTTAATTTTTATAATTTTTATGTCACCCAAAAAAACGTATTTTTTTACTATTTTAACACAAAAATGGAAGTTAAAAAAGTTCTATCTAATAACTTTTTGCGAAACTGCTCAAATATGTTCATCTACGTATTGTTATCATAAAACAAAAATAAAAAAGGGGGGTCACCGCACTTTTAACA
>VMBQ01007329.1:0-25756 GCA_007657795.1 Dreissena rostriformis | reverse complement strand
TCATTTGGAAGTTAGGTCCCAAAATGGGCTTAAAAGGAAGTTAGTTCCCAAAATGGGGGTTAAACCGTTATAATTCGGTATTAAATGAATTAATAGACATACAAACGCGTCGAGATAATTAAATAATCGTGATTTATGTTATAGTTTACTGTAAACATGCACAAATACCGTTTATTTTAAGAGAAAATGATATTCGAACATCCAACATCTCGAAGGTCAAGAAATTAAACAACAAATTTGTCGCCGGTTTTGCTTCAATAACTTTTTTATTCCGACGTCTACGGCATTGAAACAAAAAACCGAGGGGAGCACAAACACCGTAGAGCCGAAAGGGCGTATTCATTTAAAAGAAATATAAATATAAACTGGCTTACCGGGTGAAAATATCCGCTACTCCTTCACGAAAAACACGAAAACGACTCCATCTTTGAAGTTTTGCTCCCGTAACCTCACTTAAACGCGGTAAGCTCCCGTATACGCATGCCCCCCTGTCACCTCAAATTTCTATCGTGCTGCAGAAGGTGTGCCCGAAGTCGTCCGCATAACATGAATACGCACACAATTTTGCGTCGGGTCTTTCGATCTATCTCACTTATGCAAACTTCAGTTCGATTATTAATTTACAAGGCAAAATATATAGAGGATATTTGTTGGATTCGGTGGATTATCGATTTTAATTCACGAGTGATCATATAAATTAATATTTTCACGAGTTGCGCAGCCACGAGTGAAAATATATTTTTTCTATGATCACGAGTGAATTTAAATCGATATTCCACCAAATCCAACAAATTTTCTTTTTATTTCATGCTTTTTTTCACAGTTTATATAGAGCTATATTGTTAAAGAGTTTAAAACTAAAGAATGTCGTTGGGATAATGATGTCATTTCGTCAAAATAATGACGTCATTTCACAGTAAACAGTGAAACTTATCGATAATTTTCACTGATAATTTTCAATGTTTGAAACAGTGAAATTATCAGTTTCAATTCACTGATATTTCTCTATAAACCACCGGAAAGCATTAAATATAACACGTTTATGTTCGTTCTTACTCCGTTAGTTTTAAGTCCGATTCCAGTACGGCCCAAGCCATAGTGGGCGGAAGTAAAGACGTAGATCAACGTCTCTGAAGGACGGGACGTGCGATGTTAGCAATATTTATTTTTTTAATTTATCACGCAATACTTAGTAGGGAATTTTAATAAAATGTTTTTTTTTGTTTTGTTTTTTTGAAAGATATTATATTTACTTATACCAGAACTTTTATCCCAAATAAAACAAATGTGTATGGTGGCATATAGAACTGCCTTAATGTAACCAAATACTGAACAGTAATGTTCAAACACGATGTATTGCTTTTTATATGAAACGGTTAAATATTCTGCATCATAATAGCTGGTTTAAAGTAAATTATATAATATTGCACATTAGTGGTATACGTTACATTAAGTGGGACCTCTCTGTAATCAAATAGCTGTCGGACTGAAGGTGTGCCCGAAGTCGTCCGCATTTTTTAAAGCGTTAAAATACTTAGGGAAATATACATCATGCATTGAAATGTCATGACCATTCATAACGCTACAAGAGAATAAAGCGTTTACACGAAAAAAAAACTGTCGTTTTTATAGGCAATTAACAAATGATTATTTGAATTAAAGATCTATTTATAACAATGTGTATGGTAAGATCTTTGGCCAAATCTCCATTGTTAATGTACGACAGTTTCTTCCTTTGCTGTGTCCGTCCTATCAGTCCACAAAGCACGAAGATGTAACATGATTTTCCATAATAATGACCATCGGTCTTTAGAGGATGATGGAGATTTTGCACTACTGCAACACCAGCCACCGCAATTTCGTAACACTTTTTGTTACTTAATTCGTGGATTTGGATATTATAGTTTTCGCAGTTTTTTTATAACTACAGACAAGAGGCACCGCAGCCAATCTCAGTACCGATAGACACATACGACTCAGAACAAGAAGCATAAATCCTGCACTGCCTGCGGGAGAAATGCCCAATTCGTCAATGCCTTGCAAACGTGTGTATTTGTGTCCCATATGGGTTTTCAGTATCGGAATAGCTTAAGGCATATAGGTCCCATATGCAAATGCTTTCGGGACAACATAGTTCAAGTGTACCATTTAATAAACATGTTATCGATTTAACCAGTTGTGTCTTTAACGATCGATCGAAACAGCAACTTGTTTATATTCAAATAAAATATGCACACAATGATATTAGTTTTAACCCATATAGGTCCCGTACGGCCTGTCATAACGACAATTGTCATCATCAAGTGCGAGAAATTATGTGTATCTTTAGGAATGAACAAGTTTATCTATCGTTTTAAGTATAGATTTCCGCACAAATGTATAAATATTATGAATCATGTAATTATTTCATCAAAATATACCAAATTAAATAATAGAGTGCATGCTACCGGCGTCGAAAGAAATCTAATTTGAATGGAAACAAATATACGTCACTGGGATCAATGACCATAACATACAAGTTTTGAATGTTTATTCATAAACAAAAGAACATAATATTTGCTATTTTAGGAAACGGTTATTTGTTGTTCATTTGTTATTTGTTGTTCATTTTCACCCAGCACTGTGATGTTGTTGTTGTTTGTGTTAATTGACAATCGATATTAACAATTAAACGGATGTACCATTGATTTAGAATACATTGATTATAATATATTTTTCATAAAATTAATGTATTTATTAAAGGTGGGTTTCACAAGTATACGGGTGTCGCCCCGATTTCTTTTACCCCAATTGCCCGTTAGCCGCAATATCCCGTTCGCCTTGGGATAGGTGTGAGTAAAATTGTTAGCAAGATTCGATTTAAGTCAAGTTTATTTTGCAAATACAATTTTATAAAGCCCAAGATGATGAAGACCGTTAAAATCAATATCATTTACATAATAATAATACAAGAAAAGTATGTGCATGACGTATATGCATTGTGTACAAGTATAAGTACAATGTTAAATACGGTAACGACCGTTCATTAAGTACCTTATCATGAATATAAATTCACAATAGATTATTCAATTATAGATATACGCTTTATATGATTAATTAGGATAATACATAAAATAGGATTTTATTATGGAAACATGTCGTTATTAATTAACAAGTAAGTTATTTGTAGGATAAATTAAATGAACAGTATAATGGCAACATAAATGAACTTGTAACTACGGTCGACGAGGTTAACAACGTGGATATATATTTATTTATATATATATAATTATATATATATATATATATATATATATATATACATGAAGAGTAAGTAAATACGGTGAAAATAAAACTATAATGTGCATATTTCTTTAACGTGTAAGTTTGCAAAGGCTAGTAATTGTTCTTTATTATTTGAATTATAAAAACAAATCATGGACATCTGAAACACACATAGGCTATAATTCCATTGTTAATCATGTCTATACTTTATACTAATATTGTATGTTTTGAAATGTCCATATTCATCAAATTTTCAAACAAGTGATGTGTTTGTCAAACACTATCCCCCCTTTTGAGCGATTTTGACCCATACATTTGACCTTTGACCTTGAAGGATGACCTTGACCTTTTACCGCTCAAAATGTGCAGGTCCATGAGATACACATGCATTCCAGATATCAAGTCGCTACGTCAAAGTTTTGTGACTGACACACACATACAATGACAGACAGACAGGCCAAAAACAATATACCCCCTCTTCTTTGAAGAAGGGGGCATAAAAGGCGAGAACAACAAACAAAATATGATCAAATATACAACAGCAGATCTCGTCTAGTTTCACTATATGCACAATATAATATAGGGCGAACGGACACATGGCTAACATATTATCATGACGAACGGACCGACAACGTTGACAACACTTTTGAGCGCCATATCAGTTAGAGAAACAGCAACGTTAAAACATCATGGCACTCAGAGGTAAAAACAACAGTATTCTGGTTTTATAAGGTTTGGACCTGTCATGAGTTGATTGTGTCATAATAGGCATGGTAAAACAACATACAGGCAATCATACAGGGTTTCTGATTTAAATCGTCTCACCAAAAGATAACGCGATATTAGCAATTCATAGAAATTAGAAGTCAATACATATGTTTTCTTTCGCCCCAAAGGCACTATTGGCTGCAATATATAGCGTTATATTAAATAATGAGCTTATTTTTTTAAAGGTTTTATGGTTATTGTTTCCAGGCTAACCTTATGTTCTTTTCATGACTATGTTCTGTATATGTTTTTTGTATATCAGGGATAGAAATGTATAAAATATTGTTTGCCAGTAAGCCCGGGGCGAGATAAAGTTAGCCCGGACAACACAATGAAAACAATGGTAGTCGGGCCGGGTAACTAGCTTCTTTAACGCTTGAAACACTTTTTTGCAATTAATCATTGAATCAAGATTGAATACTGTGAATCCATGAAAAATAAAAAAATAATATTCATTTATTTTGGCAAATGAAATCATTCAATTCAGATTCAGTATAGGACAAAATTAATTGAACGTGTCATGTCAGCAATGTTGTCGTTTTATTATCTTTTATTTTAGTTAATGAAAGTATTAGACACACATGACGTTTACTCGGCTCTGGTCTCTTAAATCATTGTCTGGGCAACCAAAGTAAGAAATTTGGTTGCTCGTGTTAGAAACCAACCGCAAACAGTTACTTTTTTTTTTAAATAAACTTTATAATCTTCAAATTGCTTTCATTAAAGTATCATAATACAGTTACAATTATTAGTTACTTATAGGTCAATTAACATGAATTATAAAATAGATGTAAAATCATCTTTCAAAACAATGCATGATATGCTTATAAAAGAATATATCCGGGTTTCCCATAAACGGCCCATAATAATGTACAATGTATGCCTAGAAATGACAGTTGTGGGTTCCGTATTGATTTATCTGGCGCAGCCCATATGGGACCCATGTGGAAACCGGTTGCTCTTCCACTGTGAAACAAATATATAGATTGTTTGCTAAGTGTAACAAAACTGCTCTTTTGCTCGCATGTTGATGTATAATTAATTACAGTTGCTTTGTAAAGATTTCCACAAAGTACTTCATATAAACGTGCATACGTCATAACGCACAATCGACCAAACAGTTCTGTAATTTTAAATATCAATTATTTTTTTAAGGATAAGACAATCCCTAAAATTAACAACCGTGTACTTAAAGAATGATATGATATATTTAGCCAATAGCTATGATTTATTGGTACATGAGCGAGATAACTTTCGAACTCGAAATTGCGAAAATCGCTATACATCAAATTATAAATAATAATAATAACAAATAAAAAGATAAAACGTCTACAAGTGTTTGTACACTGACAACTTCAAACAAAGTGGTTAATAAATATTTACGTAAAACATAAACACAACTCAAATTTTGACAACTTCTAACAAAGTCGCTAATAAATATTTACGTTAAACATAAACACAACTCAAATTTTGACAACTTCTAACAAAGTCGTTAATAAATATGTACGTAAAAAATAAACACAACTCAAGTTTTGACAACTTCTAACAAATTCGTTAATAAATATTTACGTTAAACATAAACACAACTCAAATTTTGACAACTTCTAACAAAGTCGTTAGTAAATATTTACGTAAAACATAAACACAACTCAAATTTTGACAACTTCTAACAAAGTCGTTAATAAATATGTACGTAAAACATAAACACAACTCAAATTTATATCACAAATAAAATTAACATGCACCTTTAGTTAATAAATACAAAACTCCTTCATTCTTTTTTCCTGCATTACTTCTCCTTGATTTGATGTTTAGAACTGGAAAATGACGAATTTCCAAGGCGCTGGTCTCTAAGAGAACAGCAATTACAAGTTTATCACAGGTAAAACCACAATTTGTTTGAAAATTATAAATAACAATAAATAGCGCTTCTTAAGTTCTTTCAGACTTGTATAATTTCGCATCTTCCAACAATACTTATCCCATAATGACGCTACAATCACTGTAGGGTATTGGTTCGTCACTGTAGGGTAATGGTTCGTCACTGTAGGGTAATGGTTCGTCACAGTAGGGAAATGGTTCGTCACTGTATGGTAATGGTTCGTCACTGTAGGGTAATGGTTCGTCACAGAAGGGTAATGGATCGTCACTGTAGGGTAATGGTTCGTCAATGTAGGGTTATGGTTCGTCACTGTAGGGTAATGGTTCGTCACTGTAGGGTAATGGTTCGTCACTGTAGGCTTATGGTTCGTCACTGTAGGGTAAAGGGTAATGGTTCGTCACTGTAGGGTAATGGTTCGTCACTGTAGGGTAATGGTTCGTCACTGTAGGGAAGTTGTTCGAAATAATTTATTTTGATGCAAATTATTTTAAAAAAGTGTGACAGTGAGGGTTCTACAAATGATCATTTACTTTAGTTTTGCTCATTGTGGAATTCAAATGGCTGGTAGAAAATATATTCAATAAGATTTCTGTTTCATTTCCGTTAGTATTTCACTCGAATGTTTGTCTTTCAACAATTTATCAACAGGTACTTCTACACCATTTCTTGTCACTGTGATCTTCACTGACCATTTTGTTTTTGCCCAGTTTCGCCAGTTCAAGAGCGCGTGCCAAAAATTGTATACGCCCCTCTGAAGATGTAACATCACCTGTAAGCAGATCGTTTAACTAACAGTTTTAGTTAATATAAAACTGGTTTATATCAGTGTTATAATTAATTTTGAATGAAAATATACAGTCTTTTTTCCATTTTTTTCTCAGTCGTTCTATTTTTTACAATAATTGAACAAATCGAGTGCAGTAAAGAAATTTTACTTTTCAACCTTGAGGATATTATTCAACTCCTATATTTTTTTAATGATTCCATACTACCGGTATTTGAATATTCCATGACTTAAACTTATTTGCAAGGTTCTCTACCTCTTCACCATCGTGATAGAAAGATTATAATAAAATAACAATTTCAGCTGAACCTAGGTCATTCTCACCGTTGTACTGAAGCATGTTGTCTGCCTGATCGTAGGAATCTTCCACCTCCTTCCATGTTTTCAGTCCCAGAGCATTCAGTTCAATCTGCTTGCATTGTTCTCTGTAGGAAGTTGACATATTAACAATAATAAAATAAAATACGAATATGAGTTACTTATCATGTATATTCGAGTTGCCAGGCATGCTAAAATATTGACAATTATTCCTAATTAGGTTGGCTCAAAGTCTGACATTATTCACATGTCAAGCATGAATCGGACTAACAACTAACTAGTAATACAGATCAGACCTTAATCACAAACGAGGATTATAAATGTTCACCGCTCTGTCAGGAACTTTCAAGGGCTTATAACTAAAAAAAGGGGAAAAAGATCACTGGTGATGAAAAAAAGGTGTTACGTTTATGTTTATCTACACTTCATGGTGGTTGCAAACAAGAATTTGAAGTTTGAATTGTATCGTTCGAAAATGTGGATGTGTTTCACTCAACAAACTTATAACACTTAATGCGGATAGACCGACAGATTGATTGCGAGGGTACACAAAACTGACATTGCGCTTGAACCAAAAGAGATAGCCTTAAAACGATATCGTAAAAGTAATCATTTAATTAAAATGCATAATATGTACAAAAATTATAACTAGACTTTGTGTTTTCAATTACTATTAAATAAACGTTTTAAAAAGATACTGGAATTTAAATTAGGATGGTGTACAGCAATGCTTTACTTTGTTTGGCTATTTTCAAATTGCAAAATATGTATGATTTAAATGTGTAGTCTTCGTTTCTTTTCATTATTGTGATTAAAATCCGATATTTATATACGAAAACATTTATATGCAAATTATTATTTCTGACTAAGTAAAACTACCCTATTTCTCCAATCATTTACATACCGCTTTGATTTATTCTCATACGTGACTGGTGGACGCCCGCTTGGCCATTCAGGCACCATCTAACACAAAACAGTAATTATTTGATTTTGTAACCCTGTGGTCTTAAATATAGCCCGTAGATTAGGCGGCGATGCAAATTCAAATTGTGTATGTTAATATCACTACGTTTAAAAATTGGTTTTCGTTTTAAACGTAATTGAGCTGAACACATTTTTACTTAAAATGTATCTAATTATGTCGATCTTTTAATACAATTTGTAATTGTTATTATGCTAATCATCGTCCTATCTCTCTTGCAGAGTCAAAACTTGTAGGATTGTATAGGTATGCGCGAGAAGCCTGATCATCGGGCAAACCATTGCTGGGGGTTCCAGTTCCTTTAACAATTGCAACATTTAAAACTTTAGTGTATTAATGCACTATTTATTGAATTATGTTACCGACATTGACAGTTGACTTAAAACATGGATTGTCATGATTTTATCGACGTTAATTTTTTTTTTACCATATTCAAAGTATTTCTGTCCCTCCGTGTGAAACCCTACGTCTTTTATTGAAACCGGTTTACTGCCATTGTGGCCATATGTTCTGCTGACGGCATCGAATACTTTTATGAGTGTGCTTGTAACAAAGTCACTGGTATTCACAAGATGGATTTCCTTAACATTAACAGTTTTCCCTGCTCTATAGTCGACGAAGTTATCAAGAGCTTGTATGAGAGCAATCGCACACTTCTGCAGCTTGTTCTCGTTAGTCTGCAAATACCCTACAACAAACCAAATCACAAAACTTGATGATTATCTTCCCAGCATTAATAAACAACAAAAAAGAGGGCCGAAATGGCTTCAGATCGATCACCAGTGTAACGGACCATTTTCGACTCCGTTGCATTATTTGAACAAACTTAAAGGACCACTATACGATGTTACACACAAATTATTTAAAACATGACCCTTGCGGTTTCAGAGATTTGTAAATTGATGTACTATATAAGTCTTCATAAATCATATGGCCGCTGGGGCGTGTACAGTTTTCACCCCTGGGCATTATGTTTTAATGTGTACATGACATCTGATGCAAAACACATGTACCAAATATTAAAGCTCCGGGTTTTCTTGTTCCACAAAACATTTAATAAGTTATTTACTTTACAAATCTAAGCCTTAGTGGCCATATTTTGCATAAAGCGAAATCCCAACGTTTTGTAGAGGATTCTCAAAGGAGTTTTTTTATTAAATTTTCATGACTTTTCAGGAAAGTTAAACATATGACATGCATACAAATTGTTAATGACATCGCAACACAGGCCGCCGCATCGCCCACCCACCCGAATGGTTTTTGCTTATCTTTAAGCTGAGACATTTCATTTAAAACTATTGGCATTTTAGTTTGTAATAAGGGTCTTGTACTTTTTATTCATTTCAAGCTCTAGTAACCTGCACATACAGCGGAACAGAAGAACTGTCTACAAATTTGAGAACGACCATCACATAATTAATCCTGTACAGTTCTATTTAAATCGGTCGAGCGGTTAAGATGTTGTCTGAAGACAACAGATAACGCTGAACTGACATTAGACGATCAGAAAAGGTGAACTAGATAAGTGTCTTACCATTTGAAAATAACGAAATTGCAATCGTCGGTATGTTCTATTCGTTTGCCCTTTTCAATAAATTGAAGACACATTCCCTGTACATGTCATTTTTTTATATCGACATCTTTCAGCCAATCGCATAAAACAACGATTACCCAGGTTACTTTTAACTTGCAAGACACGCACTTCATTACCTTACCAGGTTTTTCTGTTTTGGAACGTTGGACTGTCTAGAAAAAGTATGTACAAAGTCAGCTCCGCCTTCAGTTTTCAACGCGTCAGCTTCCAATTCAGTGAACTGCATATCGGATCCAACGCTACAGACCAGTGCATCAATAGAAGATTTGGTAATGTCGCCTTTGAAAATCTTTACTTTCAAATTGCTGTTTACAGTAAACAGCTGAGCAACGCCACCCCGTCTAAATGTCTCTTCTTGCAGTTCCCTAACTTCACAAACTATACAAATATATTCAAAACTTAATCCTTGTACTAATGTGGAGTCATGACCTTGACAATGACTACTTCCATGATTTTGACCTCTTCCATGACCTTCATTCCCACCTTGACCTTGATGCTGACCTCTATTCCTACCTCTCGAACTTAATTGTGGACGACTCTGAAATAACCCAAAATCNCTGCACAGTCCCCTTATGGTAGTTAGTAAGTGTTGCAAGTATGAAAGCAATATCTTTGATACTTAAGAAGTAAAAAAGGACCAAAACACAAAACTAAACCAAATGTTTAATTTTCTAAGTATAGAAGGGGCCATAATTCTGTCAAAATGCCAGTCAGAGTTACATAACTTTGCCTGCACAGTCTCCTTATGATAGTTAGTAAGTGTCGCAAGTATGAAAGCAATAGCTTTGATACTTTAGGAAGAAAGTGGACCCAAACACAAAACTTTACCAAATTTTCAATTTTATAAGTATAAAAGGGGCCATAATTCTGTGAAAATGCCAGTCAGAGATACATTACTTTGCCTGCACAGTCCCCTTAAGATAGTTAGTAATTGTTGCAAGAATGAAAGCAATAGCTTTGATACTTTAGAAATAAAGTGGACCTAAATACAAAACTTAACCAAATTTTCAATAATCTAAGTATAAAAGGGGCCATAATTCTGTCAAAATGACAGTCAGAGTTACATAACTTTGCCTGCATTGTCCCAAAATGATAGTTAGTAAGTGTTGCAAGTATGAAAGCAATAGCTTTGATACGTTAGGAATAAAGTGGACCTAAACAAAAAACTTAACAACATTTTCAATTTTCTAAGTACATGTATACAAAGGGCACATAATTATATCAAAATGCTAGCCAGAGTTATCTAACTTTGCCTGCCCAGTCCCCTCATGATAGTTAGTAAGTGTGCCATGTTTGAATGCAAAAGCTCTGATACTTTATGAGAAAAGTGGACCTAACACAAAACTTAACCGGGCATGACAATAGCTCTTTTTTTTTCAAAAAATAGATGAGCTAAAACAAATAACTAAGGAAATACATTTTGAAGACATGAGTAACATTTAATCAATGAAAAAACAATCCAGATTGTTATAAAAAAGCATATTGATTCGAAATGTAAGTGACTGTTAAACTAGAGATGAACAATAACTATTTCAAAGCGATGATGGTGTACGATAATAAATACATCTGATAGGAAGTTTTACTGATAAATAGACGGTAAACTCAGGCAACAATAAAACTACTTTCAATTTCAAACTCCGACGAATACCGTTGACAATATTGTTTAATAGACAATTGCGTTACACCATTAAGTATAAGTTATACAAAATGTAGATAGGTTAATAATAAAAACAGGATGCTCTTTTTTATTGTGTGTGTTACAATATATTCAACACATGTTCATTAACCAATTTAGTGTTCGTGTGTCGTACGAATAGATATCTTTGCGGAAAATTAAAATGGAATATATTGTAGCACAAAAATAAAAAATCATTTTGTATCTTGTTAAACGTATGTTATCAGACCACATCCAGCGTTGAAATTTTTGCTATTGCTATAAGGAACACTGATTGTTTATGGGTTAACTTTATTTTACGAAATGTTCACGAAGTATTCGTTGATTTTGAGTGTTAATGAGGCTTTAAAAGAATTTATATCCTAATAATGTTTGTGGAGTTGCCTTTTTCTGTATATGCATATAAAGATATATAAGGTGTCTGAGATCTCGCGCGGAAACTAAAAGTGAAATAGCAATAATAAAAAGGCAATAAATACCTGAAAAATCATCCTTGAATAAAAACCACCTTACAATGATGCGCGTCTTAGGGATGCTTCATAAATAGTTTTATTAAAATTCGGATAATACGTGTATGAGACTTCGAGTGGAAACGAAAAGTGACATATTAAGGATCAAAGGGCTATTACTCGTTGAAAATCATTGGACCTAAGCAACCTGCCAAGGTTGTTCATGTCCACCCTTAGGGTGCTTCATTATATCAAGTGCTATCAAAATTTGGAAAGTGAGCGTCTGAGACCTCGCGCGAAAATTAAAAAGTGTGCAACTACGGACGGAAAACGGAAGGACGAACATTGAGTAGGACTGAAACGATTATCGGGGGAATTTGTTTTAGACTCATGCTAACACAATTCCATAAAAAATAGAATTCGGGCGGATGGAAAAATGGTCTGCTCATGGGAAATAATACTCCGAAGCTATATTAAAATCATCCAAGGTGCGTGACAGATAAAGAGCAAAATAAAAAAAAAATGATCTTGAATCGAGACCGCGACCTTTTACCAAGGAGCATAATTGTAAGTTGCACATTGTCTGGTCATTGGGAATATTTAAAAGAGATTAAGTAAACCCCTTCCAGGCATTTTAAAGTCATGGGGCCTCAATGAAAACTTTGAAATTTATATAATGTATTGCGATTTTGACCTTTTACTTAGAAACAAGCGAGTTGAATGTTGCAAGTGATCTGGTCATGGACAATAATGATCTAAAGTGTGTGCTCAGCTCAGCTGACAACAGCCAGTTCATATCCATGACCGTAGCTACCCATCCACTGTTGAGCATATTAGCATTTGCAGCATTGTCTACTGGAAGATTCAATACGGAGTCATTGTACGCAAGTAGCTTTAATTTCCCTGAACAATCTTTTTCATGTTCAACCTTAACTTTCGAGGATTGTCAGTGAGCTTCAATACCGTCCATTCCATAGGCTCGTAATAATAATCATCCTGTTTATCTAGATTTGGTAGCTCCCGTCTGATGCTTCCTTCAAATGTACTTGAGTCAAAAACGGAAAAGGAAGTCTGGAAAAAAATATCATCCACTCTTTACTTCTTTTTGTTATTACTCTGATCACTACATACAATTGCATGGGCTATCTCTTGAAAATTTCTTACATTGGAAAAACATTTTAACAATTTTAAAAATATTCATATTGTCCAATTTTGAACTATTTAGTAAATCGCCATTCCCTTAGAGTTTCTGCTTTTCTGAGGAAAGGCAACTTACTGTAACCACGTGAAAGTTGTACTGTTTTGTATTATCAAACCTTTTAAACAGTATTGTAACATAATTTTAGTTGTCGGAAAAAAACAAGGGTATACAGACATATTGAGAATTTCGCGGTAAATATTTTTGCATTTCGGGTTTAAACATTGCTATCAACCATTACTTTATCGTAACCTGTCTGCATATTAGCGACAGCCTGGTCGCTGGGTGCACTTCTTAGCCGTGTACCTCCCGGCTCTTTGATACCTATCGCACGCTGTAAAGAACAGAATAAGCTATTAAGATCTGCAACTGTTGCAACACATAAATTAATATTATTACAGTTTTCTTATTTTGTGCATTTTTATATTGTATTTTGTGTTGTAAAATCAAAGAAAAACGTATTGGAAGATATTCATCCAGTTTTGTGATTTGGTTTGTTGCAGGATATTTGCAGAATAAACAAGAACGAGAACAAGCTGCAGAAGTGTGCGATTACTCTCATACAAGCTCTTGATAAGTTCGTCGACGATAGAGCAGGGAAAACTGTTAACGTTAAGGAAATCCATTTTGTGAATACCAGTGACCTTGTTACAAGCACACTCATAAAAGTATTCGATGCCGCCAGCAGAACATATGGCAACAATGGCAGTCAACCGGTTTCAAAAAAAGACGTAGGTCGACACACGGAGGGACAGAAATACTTTGAATATGGTAAGAAAAATAAATTAACGTCGATAAAATCATGACAATCCATGTTTCAAGTCAACTGTCAATGTCGGTAACATAATTCAATAAATAGTGCATTACTACACTAAAGTTTTAAATGTTGCAACTGTTAAAGGAACTGGATCCCCCAGCAATGGTTTGCCCGGTGATCAGGCTCCTTGCGCATACCTATACAATTCTACAAGTTTTGACTCTGCAAAGAGAGAGGTAGGACGATGATAAGCATAATAACAGTTAAAAATTGTATTAAAAGATCGACATAATTCGATACATTTTAAGTAAAAATGTGTTCAGCAACATAGCTCAATTACATTTAAAACGAAAACCAATTTTTAAACGTAGTTACATTAACATACACAATTTGATTGGCATCGCCGCCTAATCTACGGGCTATATTTAAAACCACATGGGCACAAAATCAAATAATTACTGTTTTGTGTTAGATGGTGCCTGAATGGCCAAGCGGGCGTCCACCAGTCATGTATGAGAATAAATCAAAGCGGTATGTAAATGATTGGAGAAATAGGAGAGTTTTAATTAGTCAGAAATTATAATTTGCATATAATTGTTTTCGTATATAAATACCGGATTTTAATCACAATAATGAAAAGAAACGAAGACTGCACATTAAAATCATACATATTTTGCAGTTTACAAATAGCCAAACGAAGTAAAGCATTGCTGTACACCATCCTAATTTAAATTCCAGTATCTTGTTAAAACGTAAATTTAATAGTAATTGAAAACACAAAATCTAGTAATAATTTTTGTACATATTATGTATTTTAATTAAATGATTACTTTTACGATATCGCTTTGAGGCTATCTCTTTTGGTTCAAGCGCAATGTCAGTTTTGTTTACCCTCATAATCAATCTGTCGGTCTATCCGCATTTAGTGTTATAAGTTTGTGGAGTGAAATACATCCACATTTTCGAACGATACAATTTAAACTTAAAATTCTTGTTTGCAACCACCATGAAGTGTAGATATACATGAACGTAACACTTTTTTTCATCACCAGTGATCATTTTCCCCCTTTTTTTAGTTATAAGCCCTTGAACGTATCTGACAGAGCGGTGAACATTTAGCACTGATCTGTTTATCTAGTTAGTTGTTAGCTCGATTCATGGTTTACATGTGAAAATGTCAGACTTTGAGCCCACTTAGTTGGGAATAATTATTCCCCGCCAGAGGCGGAGGGATATTGTTTTGGCGTTGTCCGTCCGTCCGTCCGGCTGTCCATCCGGCTGTCCATCCGGCTGTCCGTCCGGTACGTTTGTGTCCGGAGCCATATCTTGGAAGTGCTTTTGCGGATTTCATTGAAACTTGGTATGAGTATATATTATATATATGGATAAGAGGATTATGCACGCCAAATGGCATTGTACACCATCTGTTAATAACGAAGTTATGGCCCTTTGTATCTTGAAAAATACTTTTTACTATAGGCACATTTGTGTCCGGAGCCATATCTTGGAAGTGCTTTGGGGGATTTCCATGAAACTTGGTATGAGTATATATATATATGGATAAGAGGATGATGCACGCTAATAAAATAACAATTTCAGCCGGGCATAGGTCATTCTCACCGTTGTACGGAAGCATATTGTCTGCATGATCGTAGGAATCTTCCACATCCTCCCATGTTTTCAGTCCAAGAGCATTCAACACAATCTGCTTGCATTGTTCTCTGGAAGAAGTTTGAATATTCGAGTAGTCAAGTCATGCTAACATATTGACAACAAGCAAATTCGTTGAATTGAGTTCCCCCGCCTAATAAATTTTGTTGATTGATGGGTGCAAATCCCTTGATATATGGTATAATCCTAAACAAAAGCAATTTTTTTTTCAAGAAACAAAGGGCCATAACTCCGTTATTAACAGATGGTGTACAATGGCATTTGGTTATAATGTAAATATTTTTATCACGATGGTGAAGAGGTGGAGAACTTTGCAAATAAGATAAAGTAATGGAATATTCAAATTTCGGTAGTAAGAATTCATGATTAAAAAATATAGGAATTGAATAATATCCTCAAGGTCAAAAAGTAGAATTTCTTTACTGTGATCGATTTGTTTGATTATTTAAAAAAATGAAACGATTAAGAATAACATCGAAAAAGGCTGTATAGTTACATTAAAATTAATTATAACACTGATATAAACCAGTTTTAGATTTACTAAAACTGTTAGTTAAACAATCTGCTTGCAGGTGATGTTTCAAGTTCAGAGGGGCGTATACAATTTTTGGCATGCGCTCTTGAACGGCGAAGATGGGCATAACAAGATGGAGTGTGCACATAACGGTGAAAAAAAAATGGTGTGGAAATACTTGCTGATAAGCAGTTGATAGACAAACATTCGAGTCAAATATTAAAGGAAATAAAAAAGAAATCTTAATAAATATACATATTTTGTATATCGAAAGTGTTGAACGGATTCGAATTTTACTTTAAAGTTATGACTTAATCGTGCACCGGTAAATGGATTTTTCTTAATGGAAACAGCATAGTTTAAAAAAAGATAATTCATTCAAAATTGATAAGTTTTTTAGTCGAAGTTTTAGTCTTTTTTGAAAGTGTGTATGTTCAATGGCACTTTATTTGTAAAATATTATCAAAGCAAGACAAAGTCAAACTTGATCCGTAAATATACTTGGAGCAATATTTAAAGAATATTCTTTGTCTATACCAAAGAACTTGTTCTTAATTATAAAACCATTAGTCAACAAAAATGGCATACTTATGTCAATACACATTTTTTCAGCCTTCATCACCTTCTTTGACATAAATTGTAAGTTATTATTTTTGAGGATTTTCATAACTCAAATTGTTATGTTCATACGAATTAATGAATGCGTTAGTCGAACTTCCTCTATGTAATATTTTAAAGGGACTGTAAACCACGAATGATGAAAACAGAAAAGTTCTTAAATACCGTATTGTTTTATAATTATTTGTTTATGTTGATTAAAATATCACGACTGGTATATAACATTACTTGAAAAAAGTTTATTTTTATTTTTACTTTATTTGTGTTTGCATTTATTTTTACTGGGTATGCATACCAGGTAACTACTAGTTAACTATAAATAACGCAAGTAGATTGATCATCATCGTCACGTGGTAAACCCAGGAATGCAAATTGTGCATGCGTAGTGAATTGTATATATTTTATATATAAAATGATCAATCTACTGGCGTTATTTATAGTGTGTATATCGTTATTTCACCTATTTCCGCGATGTACTTTCGATTTCACATCGCGAAATGTTATTACCGATTAAACTGAAAATATGATTTTTTTTCAAGTAATGCAATATACCAGTCGTGATATTTTAATCAATATAAACTAATAATTGTAAAAAATATGGTATTTTAGAACTTTTCTTTTTTCGTCATTCGTGGTTTGAAGTCCTTTTAAGGTTAATTGTTGAAGTCGCCATGTTCGCGTTTGCTCTATATGTCATGTAATCCTTGAAGAATTTATGTGAAACTTGACTCGAATATTTAAGTCATATAAGACAATTTGGAGAATGCATATACCTTCAGTCTAAATCAAGGTCATACTTGAATGTTTTAGCCTCAATGTCATTTTCACCACTTAAGCATCACTATCATCAATTACGATAACGCTGTCTTTTGGATGTCTTGTTCTTGTTCAGTTAATCCCCCCCCCCTCAAAGCGGATTGGTAAATTGTAATATAGAGGTGATAAATAGTCCATTTGTTCGTCGGTCCGTCGGTCTGTCCGTATCAGTGTCGTCTCCACTCAATATCGCGTTTACCATTTGATGGATTTTCATGAAACTTGCCTCAAATGTGAAGAGCATTGAGACGATGCGCAGAAAGCACGAGTCAGTCATGTCGGTTCAACGTCAATGTCCTTCTTTAAGGTCAAAGGCTTCAGCCTCAATTTTTGTATCCGCGCCATTGCTCTATTTCACCAACTTTGCTAAAATATGAAGGCCCGAATCATTCACGCAGGATTAAGGTCAAGGCCATTCTGCAAGGTCTAAAGTATGAGCCTCCATATAAGTGTCTAGTTCATATAGCATTTTATTTCAATTATTTCCATTAAACATGCTTTCACTGTTAAAGTCATTAAGACGAGGTGCAAAAGGATGAGTAAGATATGCCGGCTCAAGGTCAAGGTCATAAGTATAGGTCAAATGTTTGAGCCTCCATGTCCTATACCCATCGAAGGATATTCTTGAAACTTGGCTACAATGTTGAATTCATTGAGACGATGTGCAGAATGCATGAGTCAGTCACACCGGGTAACTTGTGGAGGTCAATAGTTTAGCCTTCAGTTTCTTTTAAATAAGCTTCATATCTTCTACACTCAGTGAACGATTTTACTGCAAAGGTAATGTCATTCAAAATATGTCTGAAGTCATGAGTCAATAACGCTGGCTGAAAATCAATATCACCACTTTGAAGTGAAGAAAAACTCGGCGGGTGATATAGCTGCCTCTTGGACTGGACTGTCTTGTTGGTTTTACAAATTGTTTAGCTGTTTTTTTTTCTGAAAGCATATTAAATTGAAGCTTTAACTGTGATATGTTTTACATGATTCGAATAAAAATGTATGTTTACCGACATTTTATCGGTATGTGTTTTATCTTGTATGATAACTGTTCTATATCCGCTGTTGTATTGTTATGTTCTTATTACACAAATGTATAAAGTCAAATGACTTCATATCAGCGCAAGTGTGTAGTTCTATTGTAAACGCATTGTTATTAAAGATACGCTCTCATAATCATGGTAATACTATGAGCAATGAAAACACGAGGCCGAATATATTTTACTAATAACCAATGGGTAATTATAGCTCGCAAATATAAACCTTGTACTGACCTTTATGCATCAATTTAATTCACTACCGTAACGATTTATATTATTTTTCGTTTCATATTGATTGACACAATGTTAACGTAACTCACTACGAATACTGTTATGGCATCAGCACACTCGTGCAAAAAGTGCACGAAAACGTAAACGAACAAAATCGAGTGCAACTGTAGGAAACAATCGAAGCGTATAATGATTGCTAATGATGTTCAAATGTAAGGTTAAGCTATTAATAAGCTATAATCTATGTATCTAAATATTCGATTTTAAAGATCCATAAACACTTTAAATCAACGTATACTTCGAAAAATAAAGGTAACCCATATAATAATCAGTGTTCCTTATAGCAATAAGCCAAAATGTCAACATTATATTTGGTCTGGTTACATTGATTTAAAGAGATACCAAGTGCTCTTTTTAATTGTTTGTGGGACAATATATTCCATTTTAATTACCCGTGACGATATCCGAACATTAACGAGCGAACGCGAGATAGGTTTTGAGCAGCGTTGGAAGCATGCCGTAGTTCTCATGAATAATCATTATGTTATTCAGGCCCGTACCCAGGCCAGGGTCCCGCCCCCCCCCCAGCTGGCTGTCGAACTATTATTTTTTTTAAATAATGGGCCCACTGCATTTTTTTCTCTCGTGAAAGGGCCCACAGTACACTTTCCCTCAATACAAAAGAGCAGCTATGTTTTATTGTCTCTGATTAACAAGGGGATTAGCGCTCGCAAATGGAGATAAGCCCCTAGGCAATGTTTTCTTATCGCCTTGTACACACATCCCCGATCAGTCCCCCCATTGTGATCATGAATGCTTCATCTATCGATCGAGAACAAAGATCAAGCACACAATAATATATCTTTGCCTAAGAAGGATTGATTGTGTGTTACAGCCGCTTTTCTCTGTGAGACTATCCTTCTAAACATGTTACACATGACATAACCCTCAGTCGCTATCTGAACACAAAATGCGGCTTATCGAAAATTCGCTTCTCACTTTAGACTACGGTAGTCATCTTGTGGTCTTTGTTGCGTTGAAGCATTTTCTCTTTACAACGAGAAAACACTTTTCCAGCAATAGTACAATGATTCAGTCTTGCTACGAACATATGAGGTTAAATTCCCACGTTACAAGATTGGACAGGTATGTACGTAGTTCAGAGAATAAGCAAAAATATATCCATGTATTTTCCTGGATGAAAACGTCAACAGCAAAGGTCGTACTACTACTAGCATGCCATGTACAGTTAAATAAAAGAAAGATGCATTGATGTTGAAATGGGGTTGTTTTTTTTGAAAGGCCGAAAAATAAGCATATACTTGATAAATAAACACACGAACAAGAATAATAAAAAATATATCAAATGCACGACATGTCAAGGCAGCCAAACAACCGTCCGAGCACTGGGTTTAACTTTTTTTCCGGTAGATAACATTATTTGGTTGACTGATGTATGCATTGAGCTACTGTGCAATGTAAAGATGGTAATGTATTTAGTATTTATTAGTGTGAACATGTGGATATGACTTAACACATCAGTTAGGCAATCAAGTCTTGAAAGTGTGTACAACGTTTAGTTGGCAGATGGTTAGACATTCTTAATTGCATGGTTGATTCTTTATTTACGGAAATCACTTACCGTATATCTTCATATGCAGTGTGGATTGACTTGACAGTAAGAGCAATGGCAGAAACTGTAGTATATGGCAAAGTAAATAATCGGAGTAGACTTATGTGTCCTGCCTATAAAACACAACCTGACTACAACCCGCTGCATCGCTATATCGGAATAATACCAAAGGTAACAACCCGGTAAACACACATCGCAGTTAGATTTGTGCATGGATTTAGGATAAACATAAAAAAGGAGTTAATCAATGTAAAATCCTTTGTAAAATCACTTGCTAAATTAATCTTTATTATTCGTAAATATATCGCTATCAGCGTCGTAATTGGTCATGACGTACTATAAATGCAAGGCAGTAATTTCCCATAATAATTAGACGATACGCATATTTGAAACAAACAATTGTGTTGAATTGAAAACCCTTCCGAATAAATTTTGTTTATCTAAGATATAGCACAGCAAACCAATTAAAACATGTATGAAAGCAATCCAACAAAGGAAAATATAACCCATATTTTTATTTTTTTACATACCGAAATGCGAATGGTCGAATAGGGAAATAACTGTAAAATACCAAAGTGTAGGGTTATTGTCTGTATGCATTGCTTTTCTCCTAACTCATTGATATCTATACACCAATTAGGTTTTATGTTAAAAACTGGTATATTATCTGAGATATAGCTCTGAAAAGTAACATAAAAAATATAAGGAAATACATGTTACACTTATTTAAGAAAGAGTAAAGGTGTTGATCGTGTGCATGGCGATTCTCTTCATTGGTATCCATACAGCTATTAAGTTTCATGTTGAAATCGTGTGTCTTATCAGAGATATAGTCCTGAAAAGTTACATCATAAAAAAACAAGGGACAATCACTCTTAATTAAGAAAGTGTATGCTAATTGTTCATTGCATCACACTTCTATTCAATAATTTCTATTCACCCACGAAGTTTCTTGTTGAAATCTTATATACATTGTATATTTTCTGGGATACAGCCTTGAAAAGTTTGTGACAGACGAACGGACAGCGCAAAAACTATAGGAGGATTTGGGGATTCCGATAATGACGTCACTTTTGCACACGCTCTAATTTTGGCCGTCAACACAGCGGCCATTTCGCTATTGTTTGAATTTGATGAACCGCATCGTGATAAGATTACCATAATAATCTCTAATTGGCACATCTTTGCGAACAATTTTAAGAACAAAAAAATGCTCAGAATTGGAAATTCTCTCAGAATAAATAGAATTCAATGAACGAACACAAATAAGAACGAAAACAAACAACAAATAGATTGATTTTATGTAATCAATATATATATATATAGTAACTGATTTGAACCTTTATATGTCTGTTAAAACTTACCTTGTTACAGATTAAATAAATCCTCTTGATAAATGTAATTGTTTGTATTTAATTGTTCACACCAATTTTGACACTCTTTGTTTAAGTCTTTTAACCCAGTGTTTAATTGCCCCTTTGTTCATCACAAACCGATTATCTCGATATGATCGGATACTGTCCAGACAAATACTTAAAAAAACAGGGTGTCATAAATCCAGGGACCTTTACTTGCGTAGGTCCCTGAATAAACCACATGTGGCTGGTCATTAAACACAATTTATGATGCCTTCATGTCATCTCTTGTCATATTGAGCAGACATTTAAGCCGAATTTTAAAGCCAAATACTTAACAGTTGCTTTAATAATTTATAGTTATTTAACACTTTAGTTATATATATATATATATAAATATATATTTATATATATATAGTTATATAAGTAAAATGTCATAATCCAGATTGTGAATAGTATATAATAAAAGTAAAAACACGTGTCTGGAATTTTAAATATATATTGATATAGCCAACGCGTTTCGCACAGCTCATCAGGGCATAATGCAATATATTACAACGTCAAAATGTCATGGAGATAACGTCATATCAATCATTACGTCATAACGTCAATAAATATTAAATGAAATTTAATTGGGGTTTAAATACATGTATAAAATGTTGTTCTTTTGCTAACCTAGCTGAAATATTGTTCGAAAATAGCTTATAAAATGGAAATATTTTAAATTTTGGTTCATTATGTGAACATTCATCTAAATGTTTACTTAAAGGCATCTGTCTTGTTGAGGGGTCTCGCATTTGTTGTTCATGGACAGATCGCCTATTTCTAAGTTTATCGCCAGTTTGGCCTATATAATATTGTTTGCATCCATTGCATACTAATACATAAATCACATTTTGTATATCACATGACATATTAGTTTTTATTTTGAACATTTTGCCATTAAAATCAAAAGAATTCCCTTCAATAATATAACCACACAGGGCGCATCTAGGGTCATTACATTTGGATACTCTTGGTTCTTGAGATGAAAAGTAAGATTTGGTTAACAGACGTTTTAAATTAGGTGGCTGTCGCTTACATTTTATTATCTTCTGATCTGAAATTATTTTATTCATAACCGGGTCTGTTTGTAAAATGTCAATGTTGTTTNATATTAAAAAATGTTAGGAATATCAAAAATTATGAAAAATGCAATTGGTAAAGAGAAAAGTTAATTAAAACATGGGAATACAAAATGGAAATTTACAGTACACTGAATGATATATGTGTTTCCACCAAATACATTATATTGATCTGAGATACCACTTTTTGGGATATCAGATTTCATTTATTTTAAAGAATGTTTATTGTAGAGGAGATCCTTAGTTATCACATTTATATGCAATTAAACTGTTCTTGCACAAACAACACATTTATAGAACTGACATTATAACTTAACGTCAAGTTTATTACTTTACAGTGCAATTGGAGCTAAGGACAGGAAAGCATCCTTGTTTACACACATTATCAGCTTGAAACACAGCAAACAAGAAATGAAAAAGGGATTGAAGTTGGCTGAAGAACAGAAGAACAAATATGCAGACAACATCATTAAGCTTGAAAACAAATGCAGGAATAACAAAGACGAAAATGATAGGTTAAAGAGAGAACTTGAGAAAAAATACTGCGCGAATTTATCACTTGAAGAAAGCGGTGATGAAAAGCAAAAGAAGATTGAAGAACTTCAGACATTGTTGGATAAGGCAAATGAAGAAATAGAAATGATGAAATCTAAAATTGAAAAAATGGATAAAATTTCCAAAGAGAGGGAAGATATTTTGAGACAAGAGCACAAATTGGTTGTAGAAAAGCTGGAGGATGAACTTTTTTATTTGAATTCCACAATTGACAATCCAAAAGGACTGTTTCAGTACAAACAACAATATCATCATTCATCATATGCAGCTAAAAATGGAAAGATTGCCAAAAAGTATCCACAAATTAGCACCAGAATACAGGTACAGCCTAGAGAAGAACATTCTTCTCCAAGACAAAATCCGAATGGAAACTTCGTGAACAAGATCCCATTTAATGCAATGGATACTCCAAGGGGTCAGCAAGACAAAAGAGGACTTAAAGTGGACCTTACAAATACAATGCACCCAGAAAACCCTACAATGCAAATAGGGAAAATGTTCACATCTCTTGAGAATATAGCCGAGAATATCGTACAAGTTCATAAAAAATCACCAAGAAGGAAAATTCAACCAAGTGTTTCCAAATCATTGGAAACACTGGGCATCTTTGGAAATGCAAAGAAATAAGAAAAAATAATTGTCATTATGTATAGCTTAAATTTTGATACATACTTTATCAGTCATATCAAGTGTTATGTAAAATGTGACATATTTCTGTAAAATAGTACATCCTTGAACGCAGCGATGTTGGTCAGAATGTTTATATTGGCAATATGTAGACTGAATTTAAATCTGGGTTCTGTGCATCTGAAAAGTTTGTCACCTTGAAATATTGTAAAATTCTAGTTAGAAATTTAGAGGCCACATTTATGACTTAATCATGATGAAACTTTGTCAGAATGTTTATCTTGACAATATATAGAAAAATTTGAAATCTGGGTCCTGTGTGTCCCAAAACTAGGTCACTAGGTCAAATCTGTGAAAAACCTTGTTACAACTCTAGGGGCCACATTCTGTCTCAACCTTGATGAAACTTGGTCAGTATGTTTATCTTTACAATATCTAGGCCAAGTTTGAATCTGGATCATGCAAGTCCCAAAATTAGGTCATCAGGTCAAATTTTAGACAAACCTTGTAACCACTCTAGGGGCAATATTTATGACTCGATCTTTATGAAACTTGGTCAGGATTATATTTATCTTGACAATATCTAGGCAAAGTTTGAATCTGTGTCAGATGCGATCAAGGTCACCACGTCAAATCTTTAAAAAAAAACTTGTGACCATTCTGCAGGCCACATTTATGACTAAGTCTTGATGAAAACTTAGTAAGAATGTTTATCTTAACAACATGAGATCTAGTGGGGTAAACAATAGATCACCAGATCAAGTCTTTTACAATTGTGTTCCGCGAGTTGAGCACTAAAGGGTCATGGCATCCAATATTACAGGTAGGGATTTATTCATACCTTTTGATACAGTTATTATTTTTTAAACAAGAGATAACATCTATTTTTCGAACAGACACAGATTCAGTATCTTTAATGATGTGCTTTATTATTGATGATAACTAATGAAAAACAATGTAAATAGTTAAAACACATGAAAGTTCCTGATTTTACATATTATCGAGTAGTTTTGTATTAATAAATAAATAAAACTGTCCCATATCGTATTTGTTCAAGTAAACGCCACCTATGGACAATACCTTGCTGAGGTTGTGCAGAACTAATGGACTACATTTTGACAAACAAATATTATAAATCAGTTTGTTTTTTGTTTATTTTTGTGGGTTTATGGGACAGCCCATAGAACAAATCAAGTTTTGGGGGGAAAAAAAGATTAAAAAAAAAAAAAAAAAAAAAATTTTTTTTTTAGGGGAAAATCATTTTTTGGGGAAAAATTTTTGTCAGAGGGGAAAAAAATATCTAGGGGAAAGGGCCGAAATTCGGCGGGTCTTTCAGAAGGAAAAAAACCCTGAACAGTGTAGGAGAGTTGGAAGAAATATGTTGCTTATGTTGTGCCAGCTCTCTTAAACTCATTCTTATTGCGTTCCCATCTCCATAGGGGTATTATTATAAGTACTATTTTGTAAATAACATTTTAAAATGAAAGCTACTGGTACTAGTACTCTTAACAAGAGCACCGCATAGCGGGTGCCAATGCTCAGCTGTGGGTGCTTGGAATTTGTATTTTTTTTTACCTTTGACCTTGAAGGTCATCATTGACCTTGACCTTTTCACCACTCAAAATGTGCAGGTCCATGATAATACATGAAAAACCAAAATAAAAAAATAGTTTCTTTGACCTTGACGGATAAATATCAAGTTGCTATCTTCAATATTTGAAAAGTTATGGCCTATGTTAAAGTTTTCGGACGACGACGCGGAAGGACTAGCTGGCTATGACAATACCTCGGGTTTTCTTCGAAAAACAGCCAAGCTAATAAAATTATGTTTACTGGTCAACATTAAATTTATCTGAACACACATTGTTATGCCCCCTTCTTCGAAGAAGAGGGGGTATATT
>VMBQ01007328.1:29882-40573 GCA_007657795.1 Dreissena rostriformis | reverse complement strand
GATTATTATTATTATTATTATTATTATTATTATTATTATTATTATTATTATTATTATTATTATTATTATTATTATTATTATTATTATTATTAATATTATTATTATTATTATTATTATTGTTGTTATTATTATTATTATTTTATTTTTTATTTATATATTTTTACAAACACGATTTCGTGCATTAAAATCGCGCCGATTGTTCATCATTTGAAGAAATATCGTGTTTCTGGAAGTTACACGAAGAAATCTCTCAAAATCAGAAAAAATCCCATGGGATTTTTTTCTCCCATAAAAGAAATGGGAAATGGGATTATATATTTCTATCAAAGAAAATTGTACGAAAATCAGCGCAAATACTTTTACAATACTTAAAATCGATAAATAATTATAAACAAACGTTTTCATTTTTTTCGAAAATCCAATTGGATTTTTTCCATAAAAAGTTGGAGAAAAATCCAAGGGAATATTAAAAAATCCCAAGTGTGAACGAAAAAGCCCATGGGTATTTTCGAAAAATCCCATGGGAGGGTCAACTTTGCTTTTTTATAACTTTCATAGTGAAAAAAACTCATTTTTTAAGCAGAAATAACCAATTAATAATCAAAAAGAAAACTTGTATCGCATACTTTATCTAAAAGAAGCAAATCTTCAAGAAAAAGGTAACTTAAGTGTGCGAAATTTGGGTTTCGCAAAGTTTTTCCGGTTAAAGTGTATGATGTCACGAAAGGATATACATGGTATGTATTGCATTACTATAATGTATTTCTACGTAATTCTTATATAATAATTATAATGAAAATGTTTTGCGTTCTTTCGTATACAAGATATGTCTCACAGAGAAGTTTTAGGCACCGGTAATCAACAATTTCGTGGAAGCATTCCATGGAAACGGCCAAGATTGCCTCTTCTCAAATTTGCCTGTGGCTACGCCACTGTATGAGAGTAGTATTTAATGTCTACGAAATTCTTCAGTAAAATGTACACACTACCCAGTCCCAATTAATTGAAAAAAAACAACAGCAACACGTAATCAGGGGCGTCGGAAGCAAATTTACATTTGGGCGGCGGAGGGGGTGGGTATGGGAGGGGGTATTCCCGCCCGTTGGTGGGGGTCCGCAATGGGCTAAATGCAGTGTTTGGTTACTAACTTGTATGAGCATGTTTTTTTAAACATAGATAAATCTTAATCATGTTGTTTTCTCTGTTCAGATCTTGCCGTTATACCAGTAGAATCTGACTAACCGGTGACCATATTGATCATCTCTACGCTAACCAAACATAGAAGGATTCTCTCATATTCTTCATGTTTTGATGGTTCTTTGCTACTGGTCATCATTTTCATCTCCTGCATACTGGCCGGAGGATTTGGACCGGACAGACTGGCCGGATTCGACCCCTTTATCCAGTACGGGCAGCCCGAAGAAAATACTCGGGCATTGAACACTTCAAAAGATATAGTTCTTAATGATACTTCAGTAACAAAACGTCTACTTTTTAAAACAGTTTTATCTAGTTTTGATCCCTATTAATGTGTCCAGTTCTACTACGCAGTAAAGTCTTCTTTCAGAAATTGTGGCGAAAACGTATCCAATGGGACGAACCGTTAAACGAATCTGATAAACGAAGATGGGCAAAAATTGAAAGAGACATGGACCAAATCACAATGCACCATGTTCCAAGATGTATAGTAGATACGAACTTGCAAATGTCTACACTCAGACTATTGTGTTTTTGTGATGCGTCACAAAATGCGTACACTGCTGTAATTAACTTACAGCAGAAAACTGAATTGACACTCGAACAAATTTGGTGTTTGCAAAAAGTCGATTGACACCGGTTAAAAAACTAAGATTAGAACTGTTGGCTGTACTTATTGAAGTGAGATGTTTGAACTATATGAAGGAGCAAATAAAAAGGCCAATATGCCATTCATATCTTTGGACGGATTCACAATGCGTTATTCAATGGATAAACTCGACTAAAACGCTTTCAGTTTTGTGCAGAATAGAGTTGACGAAATCTAACAAACCAAAGAGATAAAAATAATGTATGTTTATACCGAAGATAACACTGCCGATGTGTCATCGCGTGGCACATCTACAACGAACATTGGGAAAAATGAACTTTGGTGGCACGGACCATCGTGATTCAACAATCCAGAAAAGACGTGGCCACAATCTAAAAAACTAACAGACAATAAAACAAAGAACATTATTGATGCTGAAATTGTAGAAAAAAAATCCAACCGAAGAATCAGTGTTAATCCAGTTACAAAAGAACAATAAACAAGAAATCTGTAGCCCTCTTGGTATCCATGTTGATCGGTTTTCGTCAATACCCAAGTTACTAAGAGTAACTGTTTTATCAATAAGGTTTATAAGAAAACTACAAAAAAGGGTTTGCAACATACGCCATATCACAGCGAATGAAATCAACTCATGTGAAAAAATGTGGATACAACATGTACAAATAAATTGTGTTTGAAGCCATAAAATTAAACAAAAAGAACAATTTACAGCAACAACTTGGTTTATATAAAGAAGATTGTGGTATACAACGCTGTAAAGGTCGTCGTGAAAACGCATGTATTAGTGAAGGTGCAAAACATCCTATCGTTCTACCTAAACAACATCAATTCACAAGTCTTGTGATTTAAAAGACTCATAGGGACATTTTACATAGCGGTAATTCACAAACACTTTCTGCAGTAAGATTAGGGTTTTGGATTCCACACGGTCGATCAGTTGTTAAATCTGTAATTAAATCATGCTTTGTGTGTCATCGTTTTGAAGGTGGTGCCTACAAAATGCCACCTATGTGTCCCCTACCAAAGAGAGCTACACTGGCAACATATGGCATTAGGCCCATGTTTGCATGTCACAGCTCATATACATGTATTGAGAATAAAAGGTTATTGCCCTTTCATTGTGTAATTTATCAGGTGATGATGAACGCATATTATTATTGCATTTTGACTGAGTTTGTTTAAGATTAAAGTTCATTTATTAGATGAACGTTTCAGAAGAAATTAATTATTTTGCTAAACTTTACTTAGGTATTATTAACATGTATTATTTACTTTGTCATGTTCATGTTGTAATCATCTGTACTTATGTTACTTGCTATCCCTTAAGGATAATTTTAGCATTATATTAGTGCAATCTTCTTTTTCCATTTGGAAATAGATCCAGCTTTATAATTGTTTCTTGATGTAATGTCTTATTTTCTGAACAGTCTCCACAAACATAATGGTGAAGCTTTTTACAACTTGTAAGCTTTGCATCTGCGTCTGCAAACGAACTATCCACGAACGAAGGCTCTTTTTATTTGCCAACTAAAGTTTGGATTTTAAATATACTTATGATGTTCACGATCGATTTGTTTTTGTCTTTCAACTGATTTTCACAAAGCCGACGTCGTGACAATTGGTCCTCAATTCTTTCCGGCACTGTGACACCAGACGACAATTATGATTTTGATGTGACCAGAAAATCCGAAATCCGTTCTCATACAATTGTCGTAAAACATTAAGCGCCTGTAAATAACGCGATTTGCCTTGCTCTTCACCATTAAGCTGAAAAAAGAGGATACAAAATTATTGACCGTTTTCATATGATAATATCAACCTTATATATTTAACAATATTGATCAGTTTTAATACTTGTAGTAGTTGAATTTTAAATGTCATTGGTTGAAAATTACAAGGTCACATTACATTGAGCTTAAGAATGAAGTCGTTGGGGTGGCACTCTATTAGAATATTTTAATTACATGTATACTTGAATTATTTCCTACAAAATATGTATGTTTGTAATCAATAAGATAGTCGATGCATATGGTTTAATCGCTTTATTGACGCCATAACTCAAGTTTCCAAGCAAAATATCAACGTCCAATGATTGTGTGCTTGAAATTGACACACTGAACACAATTGACATTTTGCGGTAATCACCCTCTACTGTGTTAATTAAAGCACATAAAAATGTTCCCTTACCGCAAGGTGGAATTCCACCGCTAAATTGCTCGTGCCGATTAAACTCGAATCTTCCATGATATTCGTTAGCACCGCCCATTCGTAACCCTCGACGTCTATTTTGAGAATAGAAACTTGCTCCTAAAAAAAGCAAAATTAATCAGTGGTTCAATATTCCGTTTGCCCGTCGATTTATCACACAAAATAGTACGCACAAAATTTGTTTGCATAAAATGATTCCATAACATACCACGACCATAAAACTTAATGTACAAACTTGTCTTCATTTAGCATTTTGAAATATTCAAGATGGTCACCATGATTGCCGCCAAAACGAAAAAGTGCATATTTCTCGAATTATTTACCATAACAATGCGTTTCTTAAAGACATATTTATGGGGTTAAAAATATGTAACCAAACATATAATTGATAGAATGAAATCAATTACAATGATGAACATATGAAAACAATCCAAGATGTCAGACAAAATGGTAACACATGCAGAGAATTGCGTTTTACTAGTTAAACATTTCAGTGTACAATTTTTCTCAACTATTGATAGTTATATAAGCACATAATATGTACTTAAATTATATGAGAAGAGCACGTCATGCAAAATCCTCATTGCTGTCTTCAGGGACAATGTTAACTTTTTTACAGGTCAAAATATGGCACTGCAAAGTATATTGTTCTTAGCACTAACTTTTTCATTCAAACATTTTCATTGGTCAAAACCTTAAGTAAAATCTCTGGTAGAGATTGTCAACGTTCGTTCTAGTTCGAAGAGCGAACCTCAACTTGTGTATAAAGGCATTTTTTTCCATTTGCGTTTCCAACAAAAGAACAGATTTGTTTTAACGTGAATATTTAAAGAACCACAATTATTTGTGTAGAAAACATACTTTGTTCAAGGATTTAATGAAACATTTGATCCGGAATATTGGAACGTGTTCACCCTAAATCCGTGTATCAAAAACATAATATGGATTACTATTAAATTCAAATATCAGGACATATATTACATGAACTGATAACATACCTGAAAAACTAGTTTGGGTCTACAGATATTTATCCTTCGACTACATCAATTATAACAATTGTTTATATTCAAGTCGATACAATCTGATCCAATTTATGACACTGGTATATTACCCCTTGTGTCTTCAACAGTTGTTTTCATCGCCTCATTGAGGTTGAATTACAGTCATTCTTGTATCGGACAAATTTATCTAGTTTTTCTCTCACTGTTTGGATAATGTTTGTATCGCAGGGAGAACTGAGATATATAGAGAATAACAGGTTACTGCCTGATATTTTTGTAATATATCAGGCAAGGCTTAGAATAATATAACGGCGAGGCTTGCCGAGTCGTTATTTTATTCGTGCCGAGCCTGATATATAACAAAAAGATCAGGCAGTAACCTGTTTTTCTGTTTATCATACATTCTCTTAGTCCCCATTTTTAAATAAATAATGAAAACAATTGCTACGACGCTGCATTTATAGCGGGAATGAATACGATCGTTGACGTTTGACTTGTTACTAATGACGTTATGAGCACGTGCGCTTAATATTTGTGAAATATGTTTTTCGCTGTGTTTTTTTGCTTTTTGTGTCTTAAACATATTACATCTTGGTATCAAATTGTTTGTTTTGTTGAATCTGATTATATTTTACTAAAATGATAACTTTATTATCGATTGATTTAACAACTTCCTGTTGAACATGACGTCATCCGCATTAACACATTCATGTTTAATATTTGGAAAATACGTTTTTTTGCTGTTTTTGTTGCTTTCTGCGGATAAATGTAATACATCTTGGTATCAAATTGTTTGTTTTGGTGAATCTGATTCATTTGAACAATAAAATATTACTTATTTATTAATTCTTAGTAATATGACACATAGACTGATATAAGAACTTCCTGTTGAACATGATATAAACAAATATATCATGCAGCGTTATATCAAGCAGATATCAATGTAGCGGTATGATAAATATCACTCTAATCATTAAAGTGGCCGTTTATACAAATTTGAATACCATCTTTCTGTCATTTGATAGTCTGTGACAAAGGTACAACTTTAAAATAATCGGATTTTTGTCGTTTTGCTAGCGTTTGTTCCATTATTGAAATTTAAACGTCCACACTTCGTCTCATAATTTCATGTTTACCAGAGTTTCTGTACTAGCAAGTGCATTTAAAATCACATTGGGCAACTCACATCATTTTCAAATGTAACATGACTACAAATATGTAGCACCTGCGTTATATGATTAAATGTATGTCGATTTGTGTGAACAAAAAAACATTTTCAAATAAATCTTTGCCAAAATGTGTCTTTGAAAATGTAGACAAAGGTTATGCAATTCTTATAGAAGACTGTCTAAGTTCCAATATTATTTTGTTTGAATTATTTGTTTGATCATTTTGTTCTTATTTGGAGAATGGTCACCCCTTAACCCTTATTATTTAACATTTTATTACAAATCTCTATCCATAATTATCGAACGAAACAGACCTTCACAATAAGGTGCGACAACTCATGTTAGAAAGTTTATATGAATTCGCCGTCAAAACAAGTGAGCGTACACATTGTGTTACGTACCCGTTCATGGTCAAGGCGCCGTCGAACGGAGTTGTACTTTAGGAGTTCCCAGTCAGCGTCACCCACTTTCACCACTTGGTCCATGTGAGAAATTCCTTTCGCGTGGAAGAAGCTTAATTGACCGCGCTGTGTGTCCTCCATATCCATGCTGAAGTTCAGAGTGATGTTGTGCGATTAATGTCTTACGTATTCATCTGGCATCATAAAGACGATGTTACCCCTTTGAGCATAAGAATGTCCCCATATATATTAAAGACATAGATCAATGCTGAAGTGCGGAGCGATGATTTGTGATTAATTTCCAATTTACTCAGCATATCCACTTTGCGAATAAGAAGCTTGATAGATCATATGCCCCTATGGATCAATGCTGAAGTGGGCAGAAGATAATACCCTCTTTACGTATAAGAAACTTAATGGACCGCATTTTCCTATTGAGTCATGCTGCAGTGGGTATTTTTAATTTACACATCTGGCATAATATATACGATAATTTACCCTTTGCGTATACGAAACGTAATGGACCGAATGTCCCATGAAGATCCATGCTGCAGTAGGAATTTCTTATATACACATCTGGTATCATACAGACTTTAATACCCCATGTGCATAGAAGAAACTGAATGGACCACATGTGCCCTATAGATCCATGCTTCAGTGGGAAAAGTGACTTTACTATACTATAATATGCATGCATACACATGTATCACCTCTATCATAATAATGGGGATAGGGAATCCCCTTCGTAGATAATCGTGTTGATGCTGAAAAACGTCTGTGTCCCACTCAAAATATAAATTAAACTAGAAATGGCGCGGCAGATGCCGACTCGTATCCCCACGCCGCATAGATGTTATATTTAAAGTCAATTTTGGGTGGGCAAGGCCTATGTTGGTTGGGCCCCGGGTTGGGTAATGTAGACATGGATGGTCGAGATAGACCGTGTTACCATAAGAGATGTTCAGTATCAATTTGAAGTCAATTGGTGAATAGATGAGGAAGTTATACCCAAAAATTTTGGTACGAAAATTATTTGGGTAGAAACAAAATTGGGGTTGAAAACAATTTGGGTACATAAAAAAATTTAGGTAGAAAAAAAAATGGGTTAAAAACAAATTGGGTACGAAAACAAAATTTGGGTACGAACCAAAAATTGGGAAGGAAAAACAATTTGGGAACGAAAAAAAAATTGGGTAGGAAAAAAATTTGGGTACGAAATAAAAATTGGTTTCGAAAAAAAATTGGGTACGAAAAACAATTTGGGTACGAAAAAAATGTGGCTACGAAAATTGGTACGAAGAATTTGGGTTCGAAAATAAAATTGGAAACGGAAAAAAATTTGGTTACGAAAAAAAAATGGGTTCGAAAAAAAATTTGTGAAGGAAAAAAAATTTGGGTACGAACAAAAGTTTGGGTACGTAAACAAATTTGGGTACGAACAAATTTGGGTACGAAAAAAGATTGGGTACGAAAAAAAATGTGGGTAGGAAAAAAAAATTGGGAACAAAAAAAAATAGGGCACGAAAAAATATAGGGTACGAAAAAAAAATAGGGTACGAAAAACAAATTGGAGGGTACGGGGAAGTAGTACCCGTGGACCAAATTCCAAATAGTGCACTGTCGCACATATGCTCATAGCTACCATGTGTGTACGTTTCAAGGTTCTAGTGCTAATAGTGTAGGATGTGATAGTGGCCAGGACGGACGGAAGGACAGACAGCGGAGATCAACACAATATACCCACGCTTTTAAAGCGTGGGGATAACAATCCATCAATTGTATTTGACGTCAGTTTATTAGCACTTACGGTCGAAGCAATTTCGAAAGGAAAGGAAAAGTCATAAAGCGATTTGTTTACATTTAGGTGCTCCAAATCAATCGTTGTCTTCACTCAGAAAACTCTTCATTCGCATGAAGGTTGTCAAATTACTTTACCGGCGTATTCAATATATAGCTATTATTGAAATAGAAGCAGAAGTTTGATTCTCTTATTTGTTCTGAATACATAATTGTGAAATACCTATGACTGAGTTTTACCGTATTTTTCTTAAATGTAGATACACTTTGTAGTGTTAACGATATACCACTTATTACAATATATCCTTAATGAAAAAACACAACCAGTATTGTTTATCAGAAGTTGTGATTCTTTCATTAAAATGACTGCACAAACAATTGATAGGTCACTTATTCTTCAACTGCCTTAATTTACTTTGCTTTTCCGTAAACTTCTTAAAAGTTCATAAAGTTGAGTAAATCTTATAATATGAGTAACGCAATACGTGTTATGTCGAGAAAAGGGCAGTTATCACGAATTATTGTTTTACTTGTGTCGATGTATAAACTGGTCAGTGGTGCCACTTTTAGTAAATCGCATCAATGGCTATATTGAGAAGACAGATTTAGCAAATTCTAAACACAAAAAACACAAGTCGCTTTAACACAGATACAACGAGAGGAATATTTTACAATGTACCTGGGATCGAAGGAATGCACGATACAACCGTATTGACTCCCAACAGCATCGTCGAAACTGAAGTCATTATTGATCCTGGAAGGCGATTGTAATAGCAATTGTTAAACTTGTTGATATAGAAATTGTTATATTAGTTGTTAAAGCACTTGTGCTTTTAACAAAATAACAAGGAATGGCATTTTCTTGTTGCACGGTCGCCCATTACCTACGAAAATTGGCGACATGGCTTGGGTGTATATAAGGCATACCAAAGCATTTTGTGTGACATCAGTTAAGGAACTTTACAAACTCGTTCATTTAAGTCCGATAGCACAACTGAGAGTCAACTAAGAACACTAACAGTTAAAAACGAATTTGTTAAAGAGTGTTTGGAAAGCTAAAGAGTTTATAATGGTACAGTGGTAGGGATAATGCATAAGAATGTTAATAGTTTTGAAAATAGACAACACCGTTTAACGGTTGTCCGCATTATGGTTGCCAATGGAGATAAATCAGGCTACCGTTCTTTGTGGAATCAGATCTGCGTCATGATACATATTGTCTGTGTAGGGTTTCCCTTCTTTTCGATCATTTATAATTTTGACCTTGACGTTTAACCCTCTGTCTGGGATCAATAGTGATCCAATAACTTAAGGTAGTAGGAGCGTAATGAGATCGGGAATAGTCGGTCGATTTCGCCGTATTCGGAAAGCGTTCGGCAACGATTGGTTATCTACGTCAAAGTCCGGAAATAATACTTAAAACACGAAATAAATGAGTGTGATATTAATTAAGAACTATAAATACGAAAGAAATGTGTGTGTTTTTATTTTAGAACTAAATGTGTTCATCTCCTTAAGATTAATTAACTTTAAAATAAATATTATAACATTTTTCGTTTGAAAAAAATATTTTCGTTCACGTCACGGCTGTTGACATTCTGTTGCACAATGAAAGTGCGAAAAGAGAGAACGCGGTTTGCAAACACAAAAATGAATGTTATACCGATTACCAACGTTGAACTGCTGTTGAATGTATGCTGTTTAATGCAGACACATTTAATATTACGGTATGTTTTATTCACATTTGCTATACATAAACAAATAATATTCTTATCATTTGTTGCTATTGTCGAAGTTATGAATTGCGACGTTTTAGAATAGAACGGTATGATGTATCAATGATTTCTGTGACTTATGGACACATTGACTTAATTTTTTTACTTTTCTATTTAGGTGTTGGACATCTCTCTGATGCCAATGTGGGAGCATTGCCAGGCGCAGTTTCCATAGGCAATTTTCATCTTGTCAAGTTTGAGTCAGAGCCAGCCTAAGAAACCCTTGAACTTGGAACAACGGATATAAGTAAGACAATCTTGTTTTGGGTCTTTTTCCATGTGCATCAAATAAAACTCATTTACAATTTACAAGAAGGTTTTATTGTTTTGATTTTCAACGTTTCATCATATTACATCATGCAACACATCGTTTCATGTTTGATAATTTGAGGTCAATGATTCGTCAATTTGTGAAGTGCTTGTTTTCCTTAAAATTGATTGTTTCTCATAACAAAAATAATAATCGTATAATGCGTCAGTATGAAACTTAAAAAGTGATTATTTAATTCATGAACAAAGCATTGTGTGTATTA